>MU602723.1:22282-58251 GCA_025201865.1 Ramicandelaber brevisporus | reverse complement strand
CGTATCTCCGTTTCGAAAAGAGTGGCCGAATACACCACTTCGACTGTTGTCAAACATTCAAACATCCATTTGTGTTTGCCACAGACACTAATTGTATTCAGACTGCTATGCTCACTGATGGCAGGAGAAAGCCTGTAAAGCACCACGCTTTCGAGCAGCATTATCCACCTGAGTGGTGGTTTGCATCGTTCTTTGTGTATGCAGAAAGAACTTCATTCATGCACTTCTTCGCCATGATGCGATTTGGCGATGTGGCAGCGCTACAGTGGCTGCACAGGAAACAGAAGTTGGTGCAGCGCACTCCCGTTCGTCTCCGTTGCCACATCATCCTGTCAGTTGAGCAAGAGAATAGATTAAATCCGTTAACAAAAAAGGTTCGATTTAATTTGCGTTTTACTCACTCCAGCGAAACCTTGCCGGACCCAGGCGGATTTGCCCAGCTAAAAAAAGAAGTAAATTTAGTAAAATAATCAATCAATCAAGCAATCACTCGAACGAAAAATGATTATATACCAGTAGGCAGCAAGTGGAAGTATTGATCAATGAGGCCGAGAACAAACGGAGTTTCGAATATTTCAACGATAGAAATGTGATCTAGAGGATCAAGTGCCATCATCTTGACGAGAACATCAATAGCATCGTCGTAAACACTGTCATTTGGCAGCTTGCTCTTGATGAACGCGGCTGGGTTGCTTGCAAACAATCTAAATGCCTCATCGGCGAACGATGGCTCATCCCACAGCCCTTGCGCTTTAACCAGATTGAGGAGCACAATTGCAACGGCCCAGATATCCATGCGCATGATATCAACTTTTGTATCAAAGTTGAATGGCAGAATATCTGGCGGAGCATATTGTAAGGTACATCCAATCGGTGCTATTGGGTTCAGAACACCAGAACTTGGCGGGCACTTGAGCGCGCAGCCAAAATCAATAACTTTGAGCACTTTGTCGCTGGTTATGAGCAGATTGCCTGGCTTGATGTCAGAGTGCCCAATATGTTCGCTGCAGTGAAGGTAGTGGATAGCGTCGAGCAGCTGAAGGAAGATGACTGGAGCCATACTGCAGTCGTACTCAGGGCGGTTGATATAGGCAGCCAAATCCATCTCACCAAGCTCCATGACGCAGTATAATTCACCAATGCCGCTCGTGTCGCATGCCTCTTCGAAAACACTAAAGATGCGAGCCACATTTTGATGGCTCAAGCTGCGCTGGATCCCCACCTCACTGAGTACGATTTGGCGGCGTTCGTCAACTGACTCGCCGTTTGAGAACGTAAAGTTCTTGATGGCAAAGTCAAATTGGAAAGCAGCATCATCAATCGTAACGTTGACACTATGCTTGGAGACGATACCATTACCGCCTTGACCAACGATTAATGACTTGCCATATCTGCTCAGGAGATGGCCCTCGGGAACAAGTGAAATCTTACCGACACAATGTGCATCCTCCCAGGGAATCATCTCCAAAACTTCAGCAGGAGACCATGTGTGAATAGACTCGACAGCATCAGCAGGAGCCACCAATCCGGCGTCGACAGCATCCGTGGCCACAGTAGAAGACGCCTCGGTGGCACTTGTAGGAGTTGAAGCATGTCCACGGTCACTTGAATTGGCTGAACTCAAACGACATGAAGCCGTGGTTGTAGTAGTAACGGTAGTTATAACTCTAGCTGTGGCTGTGGCTGTATCTGTAGCTGTAGCTGTGGCTGTGGCTGTAGCTGTAACTCTAGCTGTGGCTGTGGCTGTAGCTGTAACTCTAGTTGTAGCTGCAGCAGTTGCTGTATGTCTGACTCTGTTGGTGCTGCGAAGAACAGACGATGGCACATCAATATTCACTGCTTGAGCCTTGTTACTCGAAGGAGCCTTGAACTTAGGGAGCACACCACGTCGCTGGAAAAACTGGAGAGTCGAACAAAGACCAGGCTTTAGAGTGACAAAAGTGTGAGACGACGCGTATACAGACTCGAACTTGGTGGCGACGATGTCGATGGAGGTGAAAAGGGAGTTGCGAAAGAGAAGAGAAGGGCTTGACAGAGTCTTATCAGAGGTTGTAGTTGGAGATAACGAGTCAGTCTCCATAAAAGTAGAAGAAGTAAACAAGGCAGTACCTGGACTGGTCAAAAGAGTTGAGCAAAGCACACTTGGCACAGCAGGCTGGAAGCGAGAAGAGAGTTGTTTCTGCAACTTGCGCATAAGAATAAACGGCATGTAAGCGAGCGTCTGGCGCTTCAACAAAGAAAGCAAAGGCATTGTGCAGAGTAAAAGAGCGTGTTCACCTGGTGACAGTTGCAGTAGAAGCGCTGAAGAAGGATATGCTGGAAGGTGGCGGCTGTTGATATGACAGAAAGCGAGGTACAGGCAGAGGTGTGCAAGTGACAAACAAACAATAGCAGCGTGGCAAGGAATAAATAAAAGCAAGTGGATAACGCGTGAAACGAGTAAAAAGAGCAAACAATAGAGGTGCAGACAATGAGGATGGTGGAGAGGAGAGGCAAGGGTGGAAGTAGAAGTAGTAAAAGTCAGAACCAAAGCCGAATGAAGTAATGGCCGCAAGTTGACAGACATAATAAATGTCCAGGAGGTGTGTGAGGGATAGTTAAGCTTGGTGGGAAATCACTGCCAGAAGTGTGGCACGGCTTTTGCCAAATGCACTCAAGCGAAAAAGAAGCAGGTATCAAGGCGACTTCGCCATCACGGCCATCAACTGGATCAATCCTATCGCGAGCTGATTCAAATCGAGCCAAAACGAGTCGAGGTAGTGGCAGTTCTTGCAAACATGGCTGTATTTTGGTACAGCACCTAGTAAAAAGTTGTCCGGAGCAGTTTGCGTTTGTGTGTTTGTGATGATACTGACGCGTGGCACCTCCTGGACTCATTCATCCTCCACATGTCCTCTTATCTATATCTGTACATTCCAGACTGATTAAACCGATTGAACCGATTGGACCGATTGAACTTATCATATCCAGTGCCACTGAGTTATGCAAACGACAGGTTGGTCATTGTGTACAGTTCGCATTTGATCACCGTCTGTGATACTGAGCTGAAGCAAAAGTGCCCGTATTTGACGTAAAAGCAAGGGGGTGATTAAACGTAAAGTGCTAGCGGCTATACATAAACGAAGGTGAATTTTACGACCGGCCCACCTGTGTAGTTAACAAAAAAGCATTTCATAAGTGTTGATTACAAAGGCAGAAAAGAGTGTTCGATAAGAAAAAAAATGGAGGGAAGGAGTTGCTATTTAATTCATCTACTTTTGGATACACCCACTGTATCCAAGATATCTTTGGAGTATTGAGCACCATCTTTTGACGAGTTTAATATGAGTTGATGAGACATCTTCCCTCCTATTGTTGAATTCCATGGTTCATCTAATCTGCGCGATACCGTATTAAACCTTCGTTTCAAGTCTTCAAATTGCGTGCTGAATTGCTGTGCTCGCCGCCGAACTCCCGTATCATCGAAAGAACCATTGTTCGTCACATGGCTAGTACCGATCGTTGGTTTGACACATGGCGAGCCTGGTTTACCAATCCTTGCATGGGCAATTGGAGTGCGCGTGCCTAAATTGGTGGAGACGGGGGAAGCTGCCGCTGCTGCTGTCGTCATTGTCGTCGTAGATTGAGTTGCAGTTTCATAACCAGTCAAAGTGTGATAGGGTAATAATCTTGCAAATGCATCATCAAGAGAGCTGAATGGTCGAGTGGTTTGTGGGCTTGTCACCAGCAAATGATCTCGCTGCAGTGCAGATAGAGCATACATGTTTGCCTGCCCCAGTTTGGCTCTGTCTATAGGTTTAGGCACTGCAGGCGCTGCTGATGGTCGAGAATGTCGCAATGCCGATAGTGTGGCTGTAGCTGGTCGCAGCGGTGTATCGGAATCACCAGAGTCGTCATCTGACGAATCCCCTGAGCTGTCGTTGGGTTCATGTTTAATATGAATGCCAGGTGCTGCAGCTGGTGTAGATGTCTGTCCATCTTTACGTGGCCTGCCTCGTTTCCTCTTGAGAGTTGCTCCGGGTGTATTCAAAGCTGCCGTATGCAAGGGAACAGAGGGTCGATTTGTTGCTATTGCCGCCGCCGCTGCTGCTGCTGCCGCTGCTGCTGCTGATTCAGCTGGTTTCGCGAGAGTCGGTGTTACTGGAGCTAGCCTCACTGGAGCCAGTCTATTATTTGATGCGCGTGCATGTGCAAGTTGCTCAGCAGCCTGTTGTTGTGCTTCCGTCTTAATCTTTTGCAAGTTGTATGGCTGGTGTATAAGTCTTGGTTCAACTGTGTTTGTTCGTACTTTTGGTGGAGGCGATGCAATTGGCGCTGGAGTCGTGCTTGTTGTGCCTTTTGTGACAGAGTTTATTTCTCGCTTGAAGTTGGTTGGTGGTCGCTGTGTTGGTGTCGCCAGAGGCACACCATTGCTCGAAGCAGAGCCTGGAGTTGCGACTGGTGCAGGTCGTGGTGCAATTGGACGTCCAAAGAAGGCTGCTGGACTGGTCATTGTTTGCGCTGCTGCTGCTGGTGTTGCTGGTGTTGCTGGTGCTAGTGCTGGTGCCAATGTCCTATTGATAGCTGGTTTTGAGGCACTTTGCCGCCTTGCTGCCTTCTCCATCGACATGAGCAACGACAGACTCGACTCGCCTGATTTAGATACAGGCGTCGCATGAGCTGGTGCTATGTTTGATGAAGCTGTGTTTGATGATGCTGAAGAAGGCGTTGCATGTGCTGCAGATTTGGTTGGCGTTGATGCGGCTGCCGGTATTCTATATGCCGAGGTGGCAACAGATGGGGTTGATGCAGGCACTGGTGCAGCTGGTGATACTGCGTTGGAGAGCTGGCTTGCAGGCATGTTGGCTAGTACCGTCCGCACCGCTGCGAAAATGGCAATGCGCTGGTCATGTGGCAAAGAAGTCAAGTCTTCGCCATTTGCGCTTTTGAGCACAATTTGTCCATTCTGCGAGCCGATTCGAAATGACTTGCCGCCCACTGTGACCAGTCGCCCGAACTGCGATGTTTGTTGTTGTTGTGATGCACCAGGCTGTTGTTGCTGTTGTGATGCACCAGGCTGCTGCTGCTGCTGTTGCTGTTGCTGTTGCTGTTGCTGTTGCATCTGCTATCCTGCAAGCGTAATGAGATCAATGCATCATTGTGATGAAGAAAGGATGTCAGTAATCAACAACAATCGGGATGATCATATTGTGTTTTGTTGTTTCTTTACACGGAGTGCTTGCAAAGTCAATGCTGTTGATACAGGCTGCTCCTCGTGCGAGATGACTGCAAAATAAGCGATCTGAACTTGAAAAACATACCCTCGAGACACCACAATGCCTTTTTGCAAACGCCTATTGGACAATCTCTAGAAGACAAGCACCAGATGAAGAGCGAGAGAAGTAGTGTAAGCGACCTTTTCCTCGCCGCAGCTGTTTAAAAAGGGTCAATTGTTTTTTTTTTAGTCAGAATTTTTCCCTCCACTTCGCTTCACTTCACCTCACTGACTCGAGCGATTTTTGTTTTTTGTTTTTGTTTCTGTTTCTGTTTTTTTTGCTTGGCGGTTGTCATCTTCAGTATCGTGTATACCAACTTTATTTTCTGTTGTCGCTGTCGTTTCATCTGCAACTAGATGCTGTTCTGGATCGCCTCATGCATAGGCGGCCAGCTGGTCTCTTGTTGTTCAGCGGCCGCCTGCCAGTGCGCTCTCGGCGCCTTCAACCTCGCAGCCTCGACATCAACTCGTCTCGCGTATGCTGCACTCTTCTTTGCAAACTCTGTGCTAGCCTGGCTCATGCTGAGTGATTGGGCAGACGAATGGCTTGGCAGTCTGACCTGGGGCTACTTGAAACTGCGCTGCGCCGAAGACGGCGACGGGGAGTGCTATGGAGTCTTGGCGCTGCACAGACTATGCTTCGCGCTGTCAGTGTTCCATGCTGTCATGGCGCTGCTGGTAAGAGGTGTAGAGTCAAGCACGCATCCGCGCGCTGGCCTGCAGAATGGATGGTGGGGACCCAAGATTGCAGCCTGGATGCTGCTTGTCGGCATTTCGTTCTTCATTCCAAACGGATTCTTTGTGTTTTGGGCAAACAGAGTTGCACTGTTGGGTGCCGGCGTTTTCATCATCATTCAGCTCGTGCTTTTGGTTGATTTTGCACACTCGTGGAGTGAGACCTGTATCGAAAATGCGGAGGCCGGCAGCAATCCGCGTCTGTGGGTGTCGGCAATCATTGCAACGACGGCCGGCTCCTACTTGGCGACTATTGTGATGACTGTGTTGCTGTATGTGTATGCGGGTGGCCAGGGCTGCGGACTGAACCAATTCTTTGTTACCATCAACGTTATTGCTGCGGTGGCTCTGTCGGTTCTTGCCATCCACCCACGCATCCAGGAAGAAAACTCTCGGTCTGGACTGGCTCAATCAGGCATTGTCGTCATTTACGCCACATACTTGGTCGCAAGCGCAATTGTCGGCCTCCCAACCACCGAACAAACCGCCCAGTGCAATCCACTGGCAAGCAATTCTTCCTCTCGCACCACCACAGTGGCTATCGGCGCCATTTTCACAATTGTTGCCATTGCGTATTCTACCACTCGCGCAGCATCTCGTTCAGATGCTCTTCTCACACACTCTGACTACATCCCAGGCACCTCCGCTTCATCATCCTCGACGGACGCTCTTCGTGCTGCTGTTGAAAGCGGTGCACTCCCGCCCTCGGTCCTCGACTCCGATAACGACGACGAGCACTCTCCAGCTCGCCATAAATTTGATGACGAGCGTGAATCTGTCGCGTACGATTACTCCTTCTTCCACATTGTGTTCTTACTGGCGACCATGTATGTTGCCATGCTGCTGACCAACTGGAACAGCATTGATCAGCGCTCAGGCGATACATACATTATTGGCCGGTCAATGGCGGCGGTTTGGGTCAAGATCATTTCAGGGTGGTTGTCATTCATTTTGTATGCATGGACCCTTGTCGCTCCAATCATGCTTCCCGACCGCGAATGGGTCTAACTACTAGGCTTTTTCTTTTAAAACTTTCCGATTATATAACTGAATGTTGACGTTGAAAAGCAAACTAAAAAGAATAAGTGGAAATATGGGGAGGGAATAAACTGATGAAAATGATGAAAATGATGAAAAGAGTTACCAAGTTAAAGTTTACAAAATGTGAAATGATTGATTGAGTAAGGGGAGTATGACAAGTACATGTTGAGCAAAGTGAGTAAGTTTATCAGTGTGTCTGCAATGTGATGATGATGATGATGATAAAAATAAAGTGAGAATACATGTCGAAATGGGAAAAGTAAAAAGTAAAAAAAAAAATTGGTAATGGTTGAAGAGAAGGATCGATTAGATGAAGCCATCCTGACTATCATCAAAGTCAAGAGGCGCCACAAAATCTCTCGTGTCCATCGACAGCGGCATGAGAAGATTGCTGCTCGAGCTGTTTCCGCTCTGTAAACCAGCACCGGCAGTGTTACTCATACTTAAGGACGGTCCGGAGTCAGGCAGATTGGAGTTGATACCACCAACCAGGTTGAAGAAGTTGAGCAAATTGCGAGTACCATGCTGAATGGCATCGGCTTGGTTCGTACCGCAGTTGAGAGTGGTGTCAGCCAATAACAAGCCACTGCTGGCTGAAGCAGCATTGCCACACAACGGGAGACGAGTACCTATGAGTAAGTTGCCAGTACTATTGTTACTGCTTCCTATGTTACTGTCAGCTGAGGTGACAGACAGTGGATCCTCACTTCCAGAGAATGCCACATTAGGTGCGAGAATCGAACTAATTGGCGGAGTCAGCAGTGATGCAAACGGCGACGTCATCTGCTGCTGTTGCTGCTGCTGAGAGTGAGAAGTCATGTCAGTAGCAAGCGACATTCCAATGGAAGGCATGGCTTTGAGCATAGTGAGACCCATTCCAGACATTCCAAAGTGGGCAGGTAGCGAGCTCGGGATCAAAAGCTGTGGCAAGCTGTGTGGCAACGACTGCGCTGGCTGATGTTGAATGTTAGTGTTGGAGAAGATGGATGATGGAATGAGAGGAGTCTTGGGCGGACCACCGGAGGCAACCGTGATACTACGGCTTGGAACACTAAGCATGGAGTTTGGAGAAAGCGGAGACGACGAAACCAGTGAGATGGGCGGCCAGGCAGCATGGTTGACCTGGATTGAAGTGGTGAAATCAGGCTGGCTGTCATTGGATGGAGCGAGAATCGGCTTGATATCGATGGGTGAGAGCGGCTCAACCTGAGAAGCATCCTGATGGTGGACTTCTTCAATTGGAGACACCATGAATGCAATGTCCTCCTCACCATCAGCATCCTCGTCATCACGGGAGCCGCCATCATCCTCTTCCTCATCGTCATCCTCAAGATATCGGTTCATGGCGGTGGCACTAGTATTACGACGACGACGGCGCGGGGTGAGATCCAATCCCGAGCTGACAATGTTCTCAAGATCCTCCGGGTCCAGCTCCTTTGTCCAATCCACACCTTCTCGCTCAAGCCGTCTAATGTGGGTCTTAACATGGCGACGCATGTTGCTGCGCAGTGCAAACCGACTATCGCACGTCCTGAGATCACACTTGAATGGACGCTCGCCAGTGTGCGTGTGGCAGTGCGAAATCAAGGCACTTGGTCTGCTGAAGCCCTTGCCGCATTGTGGGCAGATGTGCTTCTTCTTGCGGCCAGACGAATCGGTGGCATAGGCGATTTCACCGCCAGGAGGCAAAGAGGCGGCAATGGCTGCGGCTGTGGCTATTGCGGAAGATGCCATTGCAGCGCTGAGCGCACCAGTATGAGAGCTGTTGGGGTTGGCCAGAACAGCAAGACGGGCTTGACTGGTTGCACTGTTGTTGCCGTTGGCAGTGGTGGTGGTGGCAGTGGTGGTACTACTGGTGGTGTTATTCATGCGGTGTGCTGCCAAAGTTGCTGGTGAAGTGCCATGCATATTGGTGGCAGTGGCAGATGAAGCAACTGCTGCAGCACCACTTGATGTGACTGCGGTTCGTGCAGTTGAAGTGGCGGCTGTAGAAGAGGAGGAGACAGATGGGAAGACATGGAATTGACTCGACTGCACGCGACGATGCGACAATAAAGAGGAAACGTGTCTGCCTCTGTTTGTCGTTGCTGTTGCTGTTGTGTTGCCTCCTTGTGTCGCTCCACCGCGAATGGCGATTATAGGACTGTCTCCATCGCCGCCAGTATCATCCCTGCCATTACCACCAATGACAATGCCGTTCGCTGTTGTATAAGAGTCAGTCATTGACGTTGCTGTTGGAGGAATACTGGCAGTGAGAGAACGGAACGCTCCCACAGTCATTTCGGTTCCTTCCTCTTCTTCACTGACAGGAACATCAGAGGATAGCTGTTGTTGCTGTGGCTGTTGTTGCTGCTGGTGAAGCGCTGGCGAAAATGGTGACACGAGCATGTTGTGTTGCTGGTGGCTGTGTAAGCTGAGCGGAGAGCGTGCATACTGCATCGACAGCTGTTGCTGTGTCGCCGCCGCCGCAGCCGCAGCAGCAGCAGCAGCAGCAGCAGCAGTAGTAGTAGTAGCTGAATAAGCTGTGGGAACTTGCATCTGATTCTGTGGCTGTTGCTGGTATATGCCGCTGCTGTATGGAAAGTGACTGGCGTTGTGAAACGACATTGGGTTGGCAACAACAGGCGATGAGAGAAGTGGAGATGTTTGTGCAACGCCTCCTGTTTGTGCAGGTTGCGAGGAATGCTGGTGAAGATGGTGCTGCTGGTGCTGCTGCGGTGGCTTCGGCGATGGGTTGAATAAATGCTTCATTCTTTTTTAGACTAGCTCTAAAAAATGAAGGCACGATCGAAGTCAAGGTGAGCACGTGCAGGAAGTAGGAATGGATTAGTGAGCTGGATGTAAAGAAAAAATAGTACTAAAAACAAAACAGTATGCTTAGTGCAAGCAGCAAGCAAGGTACAATGTGCACAATGGCGTAGAACAGCGAAAAAGTCAAAGAAAAAACAAACAATAGGTATGGTGGAGGGGGCAGAATTGGGTGACGTTTGAGTTGAAGCCTCCGCTGGTGTGAGTCTATTGCTGCCTGTGTGTGAAATAAAAGGTTGACAGGGGTATGTGAAGCAGTGTACAAAAAGAAAAAAGAGAGAGAGAAAAGGAGAGAGAAAGAGTAAGAGAGAGCAGCTGGGTGAACAAAGAGAGTATACGAGTTGGTTTATAAACGTTCGCTAATAAGCATTAAGAGTGGAGTAGAGTGGGAGGGATCGGGTCATTAGCAAATTTGAAATGTACGTAGTAGTATCACGCTATAGTCAACGTTTCCCCCACCCTTGTATCTCTCTATCTATAAGGCCGCGTGTGTGTGTGTATCAAGTTTGAAAATGTATAAAATCGAGAGTGAATGCAAGACTGTGAAGAATGAGTAGCAGATTCGGTTGCTGGCTGGGGGGAGGGACGGCAAGCGGAAAGGTGGACGAGTCCAAAAATGCAGCAACTATACCTAAAGCTGGCGGCAGCAACCACTGAAAGAGCTGCGGCAACAACCCGCAATGAAAAAAATAAGTAGAAGAAAAAACGTTGGAGAGAGAGAGTATGAGAGAGAGGGAGAGGAGGAGGTTGAGAGTTAGACTGGTGGATTGGACTGGGAGAATGATAATTAGAAGAAAAGGAAGAAAAACATCAGCTTTGAAGTTCATATGTGCCGGAATGTATGAGTGAAGAGAGATAGGCACAATACAGAATTTTTGTGCTGACTGATACGAGGAATACAGTGTATACGCTCCATTGGGGGCGAGTTACGGCATGGCGAGCTCAACAGTCAACCCTTTCTCTCTAAACTCATGGCTGAGAGAGTCATACACAAAGAGAGAGAGAGAGAGAGAGAGAGAGAGCATATGGTAACAGAGAGAGAGAGAGAGGGAGGGAACAGTGAGCGCGTGACGAGTGTTTGAGGCACCAGACAGAGCACACTTGCAAACATGCAAGCGTGTGTGCCAAAAAGCAAACATTCATCCACGCACGCGCCAGGTTACTATCCCAATTTGCCCAGCATTCCGAATGCATGTATAACGAAGAAAAAACAAAACATGCGCGTCAGCTGTTGTTACGCTTCATTGTCCCTATCAAAGCCTCTTCCTCTCCCCTACTAAAAAAGTCAAATGACAATCATCGTCATCGTCAACCTTTCGTAAAAAAAAAACAAAAATTGTGACGCCAACAGTGGCTCACTCTGCATGCCCAAACAGCCGCCCAATTCACCTTTTCTCGGAATGATCCAAAAATAATTGCAATATGATAGCTGGAGAGACCGGTGACGATGATAGTGGTCTTGCTACAACATTTCTTTTTGGGTAATTAAGCAAGTTTAAAAACAACAACAATGGTTATCATTCACGTATAATCTTTGAGGGAAGGGAGAAGAATGGGAGTGGAAAGTGACTGGTATCTATCGATTCGGCGTGGCACACATGTACACTGTTGTTGTTGTTGTTGTTGTTGTTGTTGTTGTTGTTGTTGTTGCAGCTGCAGCTGCAATGTAGATCGTTTCTCTTCAAATTGTTTTTTTTTTTCGTTTGAGGCGACATCCCGAATCGTGACGTTGGTCGCTCCGAGCAGCCGAGCAGCCGAACAGCCGAGAAGCCGAGTCTGATTGCCGGTTGCGTGCCACATCATCTTGTTAATTTTTTGTTTAATACTTTTATGCAGATAATCGACTTTTAGCAAAAAGTCTTGAATGAGAATCAATAATTAAAAGAACATGTGTTGATAGTAATGACTTTAGTGACTGAGTTGACACTAGTGGAGATGCCAACTCCACTGCGAACCAAGCGGAGCCAGTCTCAAAATCCGCGCTCACTTTCTATCATCCGTTTGTCGGAATTAGGCCTGCCTCTTACACTGATTTTCCCACACTGGTTTTTTTTTTTCCTTCTCCCTATCGGCTTGTACAAGATGAGCAAAGCTACTGCAACTTCACCCACTGCCGCCGAAGTCACTGCCCAGCTGACTGAGCTGGCGCAGACTGCCAACTGCTCCGTCAGCGACGTTGCGTTTGCCCAGTTCCTGGACGCGCGCGATCCGCTTGCTAATCTGCGCTCCGAGTTCAGCATTCCGACTGTGGCTCAAGTCACCTTGCACCTCTCTTCAAGCACTCCGGATGCTGCTGATAGCGCAAGCAAGGAGCAGCCTTGCATTTATCTGTGCGGCAACTCTCTTGGATTGCTGCCAAAGCGGTCTCGCGAGCGTGTCAATGAAGAGCTGGATGTGTGGGGCTCGCGGGGTGTTATGGGCCATCACGACCCGCATCCGCACAGCCGCCCATGGGTGACCATTGATGAGACCGTTGTGGGTCTATCCGCTCGCCTGGTAGGCGCTTCCGCTCACGAAGTTGCAGTGATGGGCACGCTGACTGCTAACCTGCACATGCTGATGGTGTCGTTCTATACTCCAACCCCTAAGCGGTTCAAGATTATGCTGGAGGCCAAGGCATTCCCATCCGACCATTATGCGATTGAGTCTCAGATTCGATTCCATGGATATGACCCTGCTGACGCAATGATTCTTTTGGAGCCACGTGCCGGTGAGTTTACATTGCGCACCGAGGATATCCTGGCAGCAATCGAGCGTGAAGGCGAGAGTATTGCGCTGGTCATGTTTAGCGGCGTGCAGTACTATACTGGCCAGTACTTTGATATCCCCACGATCACCAAGGCTGGCCAGGAGCAAGGCTGCATTGTTGGGTTTGATTTGGCTCATGCTGCTGGCAATGTGCCAGTCCAGCTGCACGACTGGAACGTTGACTTTGCGTGCTGGTGCTCGTACAAGTACTTGAACTCTGGTCCCGGTGGAATTGCTGGTCTCTTTGTTCACGAGCGCCACCTTGGCAAAGATGCTCCAAAGTTGGAGGATGGCCGTCCTCGTCCACGCTTTGCTGGCTGGTGGAGCCACGACAAGAACACGCGCTTCCTTATGGACAACAAGCTCGTCGAGTCTCCAGGAGCTGCCGTTTACCAGCTGTCCAACCCTTCGGTTCTGGCCACGGTTTCCCTGCTGGGCAGTCTGGAAGTGTACGCCAAGACGGATATGCATGCTCTCCGCGCCAAGTCGCTTCTCCTGACTGGATACTTGCAGCTGCTGCTTGACAACATCAAGACCAAGGCTGCTGAAGGCTCTGCTGGATCCCGCATTTCCTACATGACGCCGCGCGATCCAGCCCAGCGTGGCTGCCAGATCTCCATCCTGGTCCCTGGATTGTGCGCCAAGGTCTTTGCTGCTCTCGAAGCCAACGGCGTGATTTGCGACAAACGCGAGCCGGATTGCATCCGTGTTGCTCCTGTCCCCCTGTACAACTCCTTCGCCGATGTCCATCGCTTTGTTGACATCCTCCACAGTGTCCTCGCAGAGTTTTAATTTTCCAGCCAGAAATTCATCCAAATAACTGCTTTGTTTTTTTTTTTCTTCTTTGACTTATTCTTTGACTTATACTTTGAAAAGGTTGGTGCTAATGTCGGGCAGCGGAACTCTGTCAGCGTTTGGCAGTGGCGGTGCAAGCACGCCTGGTACTGGCAGCTTGCGAGCCCAGGTGATTGATCCGATTGCGCGCACGCCCGAGTACAACCAGTTCATCGCCGAGCTCAATCGGTTCCACGATCGCCGCAACACAAACGAAGGCTGCCCTGCAAAGACACCGCTCTACACACCAGAGCCCATGTTTGGCGGCCACCTGATGGACTTGTACACGCTGTATCAGCGCGTCCGCAGTCATGGTGGGTATGAGGTTGTCACGGAAAAGCGCCTTTGGCGAGCCATCGCCGATACGTTTGAACTGGCCGATACGTGTACCAATCGCGCGTATCTGGTCAAGCGATGCTACCAGCGGTGTCTGGTGGACTATGAGTTCGAGGTTGCACTGGGTCGTCCGCCGCGTTCGCGTGCAGAGTATTTGGAGAGTGCTGGAGCCAAAGCAATGATTAACAACTCATTTGATGAAGGTGGCGACGAGACGACAGAGGCAACTCCATACGGAGCATTGACTCCGCATACATCAATTCCACCTGGTGCGATGGCCATGGATATCGACGCTCACACACCTGCCCTGAATGCTGCGCTTGCTAATGACGTGCTACCAATGGTCCCAATGTCTTCCATGCCGCCAATCATGATTCCGTTACCAACTTCACCAACTTCACCAACCTCTGCCCAGTTTGGTACAGCCAACGGGGCTGCTCAAGCAGTACCACATGCATCGGCGACGACAGCAACAGCAGGAGCAAATACAGCAGCCAGCGCGGCATCTAATCGTCGTTTACTTACTACTGGCAGCCTGCCATCAAACTCGATCGTCGCTGCGGCTCAGACTGCTGCTACCTCTGCCAATCCAGGCTACGGCACATTGCTCTTTGACGATCACATTCTTGACACTGAGCGCCTGGCTCTTTCATTGCGCTCGATGCTGCCAAACGAGATTGACTGGGCGTTGGCGACTCTCTTGTACATTTCTCGCCATCTCGATCCAGCAAAGCCTCAGTACGATGTTGGCCGTATTCCAGGTGATGTGTTGAACGCTCTGCTGTTTGTGTTCGAGGAAGTGCGCGATGATTTGTGGCGCTCAGCGCAGGCAACCGCAGTGGAGTACGAGGCAGTCTCGGCGGCTCTCATGTCGGATGAATCAACAGCAGCCAGCAGCACCATTTTGAGCAAGAAGTTGCACTTTTCATGGTCAGAGATTGCTCAGCGTCGCAACCAGATTGAGCGACTCTTGCACATGGTTGCCATTGTCCGCAACTTTTCCATGTTGAAGAACAGCAGTACCAGTGTTGCCCAGCATTTGATCACCAGTGAGATTGTGAAACTTGGGTTGATGGATGACGACTTGCTTGGCCTGCAGGCTACCCACATCGTCGAGCTCCGTCAAGCTGCGCTCGATATCGTTGAAGCTGTGGCTGTAGTCCACGGTGAGCAGCTTTCATTCCCACCAGCTGGCACCAAAGGTGCACCAGTGTATTATGACTATCTCTCTGGTCTTTCAGAAGATGTTCCTGCCAAGCTGGTTGCACTGCTGATTACATCGTCAGATCGGGCGGTTATTGAGAGCGTGTTGGCTTCTCTAACAGTATACTTGGCTGTTGAAGTGGTTGATATTGGGCTGCTCTGCAAACAGCATGTGATTGACCGCTTGAATGAGCTTCTGATGGTGCCTGAGATTGAAATGACTCAAGCTGTGCTCCAGCTGCTGGCCGTCCTCTTCGAAACGCTTCACGAGCTTGTTGAACTCTCGCACAATCAACCTGGTGGTGGTGGTGGTGCTACTCACGTTAGCTCTGGTCCAGCCAGCACTCGGCTTCATCCAGCAACGCCAGCCACGATTCAACAGCAACAGCAACAACAACAGCAGACACCAGCTCTTGCGATGGTTGCCCCAGGTAGCAGCACAGCGTCAGTCTCCGGTGCCGAACCTTCCGAAGAGCTGGACTATGTAGTGGACATGGCTGTGCGTGTTGACCTGCGCGGTATAGTCCGCACAATCACAAACACCATCTGCCTGCTGCACCTGCAGCATCCAACTGCCCAGCCTGCAGCCAACAATGCCGCCAGCAATACAGGCCACAATCGATCAGCTGCTCCCAAGATGGCACCCAGCATTGATCACAGCGGAGATCCCGACATTCAGCGCATGACCACATGGCTTCGTGCTCTGTATGTTCCATCGGCCAAAACCGACTTCATTGCCGTCTCAGAGATGCTATGCGCTTACAGTGATTTATACGATGTATCTCCAGATTCGCACGATCGCGCCACAAAGCTGCTCAAGTGCGCTACAGCCGTGTTCCCAACCGCCGTCATTGGCAATGCATCTATTCCCGGCGCCACTGCCGATGCTCCCCCGCAGCTGCTCCCCGTGCTCGAGGGTATTACCCCGTGTCTTCCACGATACACTGTTTGTAGCTGGATAATCCCTGGAGAGAACGGTGAGCCAGCCAAAATGTGCGGCCACCGTACCAAGTCGTTCCCAATGCTGCTTGCTCACATGACCTCAACACATCTCCGCGCAGCCACTCAGCCAGCGTCCGTGGCTGTTCCGAGCTGGGTATGTCGATTCAGTTCCAGTACTGCTGGAACGTGCAAGAAATCGTTTGTGATCCCTGGCGCTGGCTCATCTGGCGAACGCCGTGGTGAGCGTGACCATGTCATCAGCGATGTGATTGTGCCGCATTTGGTCTCTCATTTTGCCACAGCAGCCGCTGGTTCATCATCTGGTGCCAGTGCGGCTAGAATTTTGTCACTGGTGAAACAGCAGACTGATGGCCGGTATCGTACTATAGTGGACATGGCCGGGTGGGCACTGGTGAATGCCACCCATTTACAGTTGGCTCTGCATGGTGTGTGCACGCTGAGTGTTGCCGACGTCATGCGCTTAAACAACACACAGCCGATCCTTCGTCCCAAGCTGAATAAAATTATCGGCAAAGTCTTTCACACATTGTAATTAACTTGTTTGTTCTGTTCTGTTTGTTTTTTTTTTAAAGAAAGGAGTCATGTATAGTTTAACTTGCCGACTTAAGCTTTAACAGATCGTTTGGACGGTCTTCCACGGCCATGGTTGGGTGTCCAAGCGCCGAGCGAATCATGCGCATAAAAGTCAGTTGGGTAAATTTCCTGCCATTCTGCGCTTCCCAGTGCAACAGCGGCTTCGTATGGCGTCAATAGTGGCTTTGTGAACGCTGCACCCCAGTCAATTGACAATCGTGGACACCCAACTTGAATCCAGGCATCGACATCCTGGTCTGCAAACAGTGCCAGTTTCGATGGGAAGATTTCACTCATCAGCACCACGATGCAATCCTTACCAGATGCCAGTATCCGCTTCTCGAGATCGGCAACCACATTTGGGTTGCCCTGGCGGCCCAGTGTTCCCATAATCAATCCAAATCGCTTGGCACTACGAGCAGTTTCAATGGCGTGGCGACGGACAGATTGCATTTCAGAGTGATCGTAGCGTTCGCGTGTAAATTTCTTGCTGTATGGATCATACCGAAACGCGGGGAGTGTCGGATTGGCAATCATGATGGATTCGAGATGGAACCGACCATCGCCCAGGTACAGGATGGCCTGCTCACCGCCTGTCAGCTTGGGAGCAGTGCAGCCAAGAATCTCACCAGGCGACAGCGGCTTGATTTGTGGGACTGTAACTTTGTATGAGTGAGCCTCGAGCTGTGGTCGTGCGGCTTGCACAGCCGTTCCAAACTGAATCGTACCAACCAGCGCCAATGATTGATACTCCTCGACTTCAAGATTGGCTTTGACAGTGTCTACAAAGTGCTTTACATCGATGCCAATATCAACAAACACGTACATTGTTCTGATGCTTGTTACATCCACAGGCACCAAACACGAATGTCCGTAATGAACCATAAAATCACAGCCTAGATGCCGTGCTGTGAAATCATCAACGCAGCATGCACCGTATGTGACATCGCCCATTACAACTGTCTCGGCACCATCACAAAACCGCTCAATAATGTCGGAAATTACACAGGCAAACAGCAAGAGACCCTCGGGGAACTGGAGAGCAATCTTGCGAGCACCAAACCGACGAATTTGCCAAATTGTCTTGTGGATTTCAAAGTTGTAGTTGGACGGGAGCAGACCAATTGCGGCATTGAGCAAGTCGTCGTTGAGGATATCTGCGGGAACTTGGTTGGCAACTCGTGGAGCCGATGCTGGACGTGAAGAAGTTGACGGAGTGGAGCGAACTTTGAGTTGGAGGTTCTCGAGTTGATCCTCAATATTTGGCACAGCTGAATCTGCTGCTGTTGCTGCCGTTGCTGCTGCTGCTGCTGCTGCTGCTGCCGAAGCCGATTGCTGGTCAGTAGGCTTGCGGGTGCCTACAATACGCCGTGGTTCACTTGCAGTCATGTAACCCTATCGGATTTAGTAGATCTACTACTTCTGTGCTTTATTCTTTAGTGTAAAAAAAAAATGAGCCAGCTTTTGAAACGATCGGGTGTTAAAAGAGCACAGCTTCGAATCTGCAACAAATATAATACAAACTCTCCAAAATAAATAAAAGTTTGAACGTGCTTGAGATGGAAGACGACGGACTGCTGCTCAACTTTGTGAACGAGGCGCCGGTCCCAAGGGCTAAAGGACCGAGGCAGCGTGCCAACCCAGCGACTGAGTCTGTGGCCGCCTCGCCAGGCGCTGGTCGCGAGCATGGTCGGAAGCCTGCCTTTTCTACACCATCGGGCAGACCAAAGTCAAATGCCCAGAGACATCCAGATCAGTATGCATCTTCATCGACAGCATCAGCTGCAGCACCGCCAAAGCCAGGACAAGTGATTTCATCGCTCTTTAGCTTCAACCCCGACATGCCGGACGACTATCAAGCCGATGCCAATCTGGTCCAAAAGCTCGAGAATCGCCGCAAGAACACTGCACGAAGCAACGCAGCATCCACGGCTGTTGGCAACACATTTGCAGCTCTTGGCATCAACGATGATCTGAGTTTGCATCTCTCCGAACAAATGAACATTATGAGACCAACTGGCATTCAGCGCAGCACTCTATCGGCAATGGTTCCCCAGGCTCATTCAGACAGCATGGAAGAGGCCGACCGAGACGTTTTAATCCACGCAGAAACCGGCTCGGGCAAGACTCTAGCCTATTTGCTGCCGATTGTGCAGCGCCTGCTGTCAGCCACTATCGAGCGAGAATGGACGGCACCACCATCCCGTGCTCTCGGGTCACTGGCTATTGTACTGGCACCTACTCGTGAATTGGCCATTCAGATTGATGAAACACTGACAAAACTACTCAGTATGCGACATGGACAGCGTCAGTCTGCCGAAGACAACGATGACAACGATGACAACGATGGCAGTGAAGTTGCAAATGGTGGCAGCAGCGCAGTTAGGCGCCATTGGGCTGTTCCTGGTCTGGTTATTGGTGGTGGTAATAAAGGTTCTGAAAAGGCCCGCTTGCGCAAAGGCATCACTATTCTCGTATCAACTCCAGGACGTCTTCTTGACCACTTAAAGACCACCCAGTCATTCTGCGTTGATCATTTACGATGGTTAGTATTGGATGAGGCTGATCGGCTGATGGATCTTGGTTTTGAACAGACCCTGCAGGAAATTATGACTATCCTTGGACAGCGTCGCCAGCAGTATCTGCAACAGCAGCAGAATCAAAAGAGAAGTGGTTCAGCGCATAGTGATTTTATCAATTCCACGTTTTTACCAAAGCAGCGTCAAACTGTGTTATGCTCGGCTACACTGGGTGGTAAAGTTGAGCTGTTGGCTGGCGAGGCTTTGCGTGATCCACAGCGGCTATCTGCCATGGCTAACTCTGGGACAAAATCAAAGGATGGTGAAAGTGCGGCTGATACTGCATTTGCAACACCAAGTCAGCTCAAGCAGTCGTACGTTGTCACTCCAGCCAAACAACGCCTCGTGACTCTGGTTGCTCTTCTTCGCAACACTGTTTCATCCTCATCCAAATCTGCGGCCGCTGCATCTCGTCCGGTTCAAACAGTGGTGTTCTTGTCGAGCTGTGACTCTGTCGACTTCCACTACGGTCTTCTTACCAAGAGTAAGCCAGAGGGCACTGCAGGCAATGACGAGTTCGAAGACTCTGACAATGAAGCTGCTACTGCAGCAACTGCCACTGGTGGTGAATCCAAGAAGACTGGCGCCGTTGTGTCCCAGCAGAGTCCAATGCTCAACGGTATCCGCGTGTTCCGTCTACACGGCAACTTGGCTCAAGACGACCGCCGCTCCACTTACACTGCCTTCCGCAAGTCTCGCGAGCCATCTGTACTGCTCACCACTGATGTCTCTGCCCGTGGCTTGGATTTGCCAGATGTGCGCACCATCATCCAGTACGACCCACCGACCGATGTTGCTGATTATGTACATCGAGTTGGCCGTACTGCCCGTATTGGTCGCACTGGTGAAGCCATTCTCTTTTTACTGCCTCATGAGGTTGAATATCTGGCATTGCTGGAGCAGCGCGAGATTGTGCCTGAGAAATGCGATGTCAGCAAAGTATTAATGAATGCTTATGGTGGAGACAATGCCAGTATTTCAACAGCAAGTGGCGGTGGACGGAATCGCTTCGGTAACAGACAGATGGAGGAACGCGCCAGCGAGGTGCAGGATGTGTTCGAAAAGCATCTTATTAATGACAGTGAGACGATGACACTGGCATCGAAGGCATTCTTGTCGCACATTCGAGCTTACGCAACACACCCAGTGGCAGAGCGTCACATTTTCCATGTCAAGAAGTTGCACACTGGTCATCTTGCCAAGGCATTTGCACTTCGCGAGGCTCCGAAGAAGGTTGTGTCAACTGTGCGCAAGACTACGGGAACTGCCAAGGATGGCGAGGGCGGAAAGAAGAACAAGACACCGGCTGAGAGTAAGAAAGATTTGGCTCGTAAACGAATGCGGATGGGCACACAGGATGGAGCCAGTGAGTTTGGATCAGGAGCTGTTACCAAGAGACGCAGAAAGTAAAAATAGTAATAATAAAAATAGTAATAATACGATTAAAGGGTATCCAAAGAAAGCGATTAAGTTAAATTAATTCAACCACCCCAGACAATGACATCTTGTTGGCGTTCGGCACTATATATTTTAGAGCCAGATGAGCCCCAGACAACGGCGCAAACTCCCGTCTTGTGTTCGCTCAATGTTGATACGACATTACCAGTGCCAACGTCCCACACGTAGACTGATCCATTGCGGGATCCAGCAGCAATGTACTGCAAATCGGGACTGATTGTGGCGCGAGCCCAGCTGCACGCAGGCTCATATCCACGGGACGAGAATGTTCTCACAACATCGTGTGAATCTACATCAATGAGACGCAATGTGCCATCTCGAGAGTTTGTGAGAACAAGGCGACGATGAGTGTTTTGAGGAACGGCTAGCGATGTCACCTGGTTTGTGTGGCCCTTGATCTCAGCAACCGGCGCACCTTGAGCAAGATCCCAAACTCTAACAATGCTGTCGATATGCGCACTGACTGCAGTTGTGCCATCTAATCCAACAATCGCGACATCATTGCAGCTTGACGTGCAAAATACTGTGCGAGTGCAGGATCCCTTGGCCAAATCCCACAGCTTGATGGTCTTATCATGACTACCAGACACCAGATGGCGTCCATTGGAAGTGAATCTGGCACTCGCAACTCTGCCCAAGTGGCCAGTGAGCGTTTGGCGCATTCGACCGTTTCTTGCATACCAAACTCTAACTGCACCGTCGTTTGAGCATGCCAGAATCTGCTCACCCGTGCGGTCAAATTGGATATCAACAATGGATTGAAGACATCCAGTGAGTGTAAACAGATTCTGGCCAGTGCGTGAATCAAACAACTTGACACGCTTGTCCTGACCGCCAGTGGCAAAGACAGATTCATCAGGAGATACGTGCAATGCATACACTTCATGGCTATGCGCACTGATTCGCTGGACAACCTTACGCGGGACAATACTGAACCCGCCACTGGGCCGAGTCAATCGAGAGTCATCAGCAGATTCATCATCGAGCGACTGATCATGTTGGCCGCCACTTGAGTACTTGCGAACACCGCCAGCGCTGTCTTTCCGAGCGGCATCAATCTTCTTTCCGTCTGAGGGCGATGTTGAACCACCAGCCTCTCCTTCGCCGCTCTTGTTCGAAGTCGAGTTTGATGAAGCAGCCGCAGCCACTTCAGCATCCATCTTAGTCGCCTCTTCATGCATTTTACGCAGCCATCTGTTAACTAACTCTTCATTCTCTGCAATTAACTTCTTGTTTCGCTCCTCAATCTGTGTTAACTCTAAATGAGCTGCAGCCAACTCATCTTGCTGGATCTGAATTGATACATCCTTCTCTCTGACCAAATTGACCAAATCGGTCACTTTTCGCTGCAATGATGTAACTTGCTCTTTAAGCAATGCTATCTCTGCTTCATTGATATGAGCTTGTTCATCTTTAATGCGTACTTTATCCGTCAGGTCAAGTAGTCTTTGTGCATTTTGAGACTGTGTTCGATACATGTCATTCAGTTCAGACTGCTGGGATGCAACCTTGGCCTCGAGCTGCTTTGCATGCTGCTGGAGAACTATCAATGAAGCTGCTGTATTGGCCTCTGCTGTAGCTGATATCTCGGCCTGCTGCTGGGCCGCAGTCTTGCGCAAAGTTGTCACAGTGTCTTCCAAGGCTCGCACACGCTGCTGGGATGCGGCCAGTTGTCTGAAGAGAGTGTCTTGAGTTTGAACAGAAGTTGCCAAAACGGCAGATGCAGCCGCTCGTCGACTGAGCTGGCTAACGATGGCTGCCTCCCAGCTGGGGATGTTCATACTGTCCGACGGTGCCATTCTTTATGTTGTTGCTGCTGCTGCTGCTACTGTGTGTTGCTGTTGTGTTTGCGTGTATGTGTGCAAAAGAGAGCAAGCTCATCAACCCTCGTCTCTTTTTCATTGCATCATCTTTCAAGCACGTTTGCAAACCTCGATGAGTGCTGACAGCATGACAAACGACAGCCTCTCTGCGCATCCAGCAGCGTCTTGGGACACTGTCCAAGTGCAGGCGTGGTTCAGTCACCACGGGTTTTACGGCTACGACAGAGCGATCGAGGAGCACGGCGTCACTGGCGAGGTGTTGCTACAGCTTGACCATGATGCATTGACCGACCTGTCCATGGTGTCACTTGGGATGCGAATTCTTGTTCTTCGTGCTCTTCATCAGCTGCGCAATCAGTATCGCGGAGGCAGCGGCGGCGGCGGCGGTGGTGGTGGTGGTGGTGTCACCTTTGGAGGAGGAGCAAGTAACAACAGCACGTTTGTTCCTTTGATACCTGATCCCGACGACATCACATCTGCTGCACTCATCCACACTGCTGTGTCTGCTGGAATCGATATGCGCAACGTTGGCGGCAGCGCTTCACAGCCCACAGATCCAACAGCGACGATGCCAGTGTCACTTGAAAACCAAATGGCAATGCTAGAGATGCAGCGCGAACTTGCAGCCTTACGCTCAGAGTTGTCACAGCTACGCGATGATGTGAAGTCGCCGCCATCTCGCAGGGCTCATCCCGAGAAGCCAATCCCTCAACTCGCTACATTTGCATCCACAAATACTGTACTGCAATCCACTCTACAACAACCTCTCACTCAAAGTGGACCAACTGGCAGCGGCTCCAGTAAACGGCCAGCACCTATTCTCCACATTGGAGGCGCTACTTCAGATTCTGCTGTTGCATCGCCCCGCCTTGCAGCCGCTCTATCAGCGCAGTCATCAACTGTACCTCAATCTCCCAGTGATCCCCGCCGGCGCGTTCCTACAGCACCGGAGGGTCAACATTCTGCATCAAATGCGTCACCACAGCATCATTCTCACGCCGCCCATACCCAGACTCATAATCATAATCATAATCATTCTCATACTCCAGGTGGTGGTGGTGGTGGTGGTGGTGGACCATCGACATCATCAGCCGTGACACCAGCATCCGCTCACTACATGGGCCATGTCCAGGCCAGCACTGCAATCTCATCCCCTCGACAACCAATAGCAGAGGTGTTTACGCCACCTCAGCTGCAACATACTCCAGCCGGACATACTCGCACAGCCGGTCCTCACTACAATGTACCTGGCGGCAGCAGTAGCAGCGGCAACGTCAGCTCCCAGAGCACTGCGCAGGCCAATTCAGGTGCAAGCGATGAGTCGTCACCATCAGGCTCCTCTGCTGCGGTTGCTGCCAGTCTCAATGCAATTCGAGTGTACGGCGACCGCGAAATCCAAAAAGAAGGTGAATCGTACAAGACATATAGAGTCGGTGCTGGTGAATCGTGCACTGCCGTTTTAACAAACGTCCTCCGTCGGTTCAAGATCAACGATTCACCCAACAACTATGTGCTGTGCATTGTTCATAATGGCAAGGAGCGTGTTCTGAAACGAGATGACAAACCATTGCAAATGATTGACTCAATGCGCAAGGCTGGGATTGTTCCTGTATTCACTCTGAAGCACATTCACACGAATACAACCATCACGGGACCTCCTCAGGCACCCACGCCATCCTCAAGTGCTGTAGATGCAGGTGGCAACACAAGCACCCGATCGACCCAGCAACTTCAGCAATAACAATAACGGCACATCTTGTTTCCACCATTAATTGTTTTTTTCCTACTTTAATTCCAGCGAATCCGATTGAGATTACATACTCATGAGGTACATCTCATTTACAGTAGATGGCGCCGCAACAGTCCCCCCCCATCTCTTTTGTAGTCAGCTCACCTCACATCGGGCCGTGTCTCGGCTGGTGCGAGAGCTCCTCCTTCAGTCCTACAAATAGCCGAGGTCAGAACGATCGTACATTCTGCTGCTACAGCTTCCAGTTTCTTCATTCACTCACTCATTCACTCATTCACCCATACGTCCACTCATTCATTCGCTTGTTCGCTCACTAGGACTCGTTCGCTTTGCTCTCAAACAACCTCGCAAACTAAAAATGCTCAAGTCAACCCTCTTTTCCGCTGTCGTGGCTGCCCTCCTCGTTGCGAACGGTAGCTTTGCTGTGGCTGCGTGTTCATCGGATGCGCAGTGTGCCAAGGAGCACCAGACCGACTCCCACCCTGAGCTTTGGAAGTGCTGCAAGACGGTCGGCCCAGAACACACAAAGTGTGCCAAACTTCCAAAGGGTGCCATGTGCTAAATAGCTCTCTCCTTCTCCCTTTCAATAAACAGCTGGATTATACTTACTATTGTTTTTGTAAAAAAAAAAAGAGTTGAAGTATCTTCGCTGATTTTATTATTAGCAATCATTCCTTCTCGTTTATACATTCAGCCTTCGAGGAAATATAGTGGACACACTATAATTTTGATGTACACGTGTCTCATAAAATGCAAATTTGAGTCAGATTGCAGCAATTCAAATTGTTTAACTGCTATTAACCTTTTGAGGCAACCATGCTTCTTTAAAGAGCTCTCTATCGGCTGGCAGCAGCGTCGACGAGTCCCTGAGCATATCAACCATGAAGCTTACCATACTTTCCGTCTGTGATGGAACGACGTCGAACATTGGGCAGCCTCTGTCGTCCAACACATCCTGTGCAGCCCACAACAGGCGTTTGAGCAAACGAGCTGCAGTACGCGGCTCAACTCGAGCCATCAGCGCAGGAATCCTGGCGGCAGTCAAATGAAGGATGTCATTTGGGCTTGTTGCAGACGAGGTCCAGACCGCAATAGTGAGGGCGAGGAGGTCACCTGGAGACACAGACACAGCTGTCGACGATTCCGCGGAAGTGAGCGGTGCACGCTTGATAGCCTGTAGAGGAGAATGGCAGTCAATGGAATGGGCATCGACAGAGAGCCAATGTGAAATGAGTGCGGCAGTTATCCAGCGGAGAACTAAGTGGGATGATCTATGATCGAACACTGGCGACGCCAAGAGCGATGGATCTGTAGCTGATGCCAATAGTAAAGTAGCTGAGTCAGGGTCGAATCCATTGCAGGGGTTCTTTGGTAGCGGCCGCGCCTTGAAGAGAGCGAAGAACAGGCGACGAAGCGGCTCATTGAGAGAGAGCACAATGGCTGGTTCGCGATCCTTAAGCTGTCCACCATGCCAATGAATCCAGGCATTGACATCCTTGGTATCCACAAGACTAGCTGGGAGAGTGCGAGCAGGAAGCGACAGAAGTCGGTTTGAGATGGTGGCGAGAACAGTCGAATGAACCTCTAGGCGCGAGTTTTCAGTTGAGATATGAACGATTCTTTCGAGAACGGAGGCTGCAAAGCGCATGGAGAGAGTCGCCAACTTCTCGGCTGCATCGCCGATACCACTTGACTCGGATCTCGAGGTGTAAGCTGTGCCATTCGTGAGTGCCGTTGAGCTTCGAACTAATCCACCAGAGTTAAATGCACCCTGTCGTGGATACCTAAACACTGTACGACGTCGATTATCAACAATCAGATCGCCAACCTGCTGTCTCTTCTCATCATTGAGAGTGGCCGACTCGCTTGTGCTCAGCACAGATGACGTCATACTTGAAATAGAAACTGGAAGAGGCTGTACGTGAGGGGATACGAGAGTATCGACACACAGATTGACGACATTGTTGAAAGAAGAGGCGGAGGAGCAGCTCAGGCGAGCAACAACACTGTTGGCCAAATTCCATGTTTCCATTGAAGCGCTAGTGCTATCAATCGACTCGATAATAGCACGACAGACGGCAGGGATATCATAATGGTGAATACCAACTACCTGAGTGTAAGGCATTGACCATGAGAGTGCCAGAATATTCCATGCTAGCCAGCGGTTCAGAGATGATGAGCCGGCTGATGTTGCAGTACCAATCAGTTTAAGCCATGCAGACAGTGGTAACTCAGTGATGAGGCTGGCGCGTTCTGGATTATGGAGCAGCTGAGCCCATGCTAATGATGCATATAATAGTACAGTTGTTCGAGATGGGTCATTGAAGGATTCAAATGAGATCTTCAGAGCTGATGTCAGAGAATGTGGATGATGCCGACCAAGCACATGGAACAGTCTGTGAACTGGACCATACACCTCAGAAGCTGGGTTGCTGTAGTTGCCATTGGCTCCGAGCCGAAGTGCTGTTGAGCGCAGTGTTGGTACATGAGTGCCATTGTTTTCAACTGGGGCGATCTCAGTCAGTAACAGAGATGATATCACACCTGTCACATTCTGCTGGCCAAGGTGCATGAGTGCAATCTCTAGCAAACCAGCAGCCGACTCTGTAACTTGGTGCTGAAGCACCTTTGGTGATACTGCGGTTAAATTTGTGGCAATGTTGCCAGTGACAGTTCCAATGGCTGACAACCGCTCAATGTCCACTGTGTGTGTGCTACTGGCAGGAATGGAGGAGCTTGTTAGGAACTCATTCTGCACCAATTCGATGATGCCAGATAGCACCATGAGAACTATGCTCATGCTGGATGGCTCGAAAGATGGTTGAGTATGCTCACCAGCCAGCAGCTGAGCAATTGAACGCAACAGCACAGCACACGACAACAACAAGTGAATAGGACGTGAAGTATGAGGAGTGTCTGATTGCTGAGGATATGTCATTGGACCAAGGGCAGCAATCACATACTGTGCAAAGGTGTATGCATCGAGCGATTGAATACCATCCACTGACAATGAGTGTGACCATGGCGAGTGTATAACAGCCGACAGAGTGGATGATAGAGCGTTGATGACTGACTGGAGACACGGAGGCGATGAATTAGACTCCAGCTGCACCAGGAGACTATCACAGAAACACCGAATTAAGGATACGTACTGCGACATGAATTGAGGCTCACTGGCTGATGATAGAGAGGACGAGGAATCCACCAGTAGGCAAAGACCAGATGCAAATAAACTATGCCATGCTCGATGATGACCAGACACGGAGGACTGAGTCGATGCTGTTATGTACGCTGTAAACTTAGTCGCAGTGTTACACATGGATTCTACCATTGCACTCGGATGTCGAGACGAGATTGAGGATATTACAGCCAGTGTTCTCTGAAGGATGCTGTCGGTTGATACATTTTCACTCGTTGATCGCAGCACATCGTCTGCAGCCATTCGCCCAAAGTAAAGCTCTATCAGCGATGCCATTAGCGAGCTTGCAGTACCCAACTCTGTGCAAAGAGTGTCCAAAATCCACAACTGGGCTGCAGTTCTAATTGAGAGTTTACCCACAGGCAGTTTATGAGAATCGATATTCCACAATGGCGTTGAAGGTAATAGCAATGTTAATAGCTCGCTGTGATCAGTAGAGCGCTGCGACTGGTATAAACTAACTAGCAGCTTCGAGTAAACAGCTGCGGTAGGCATTTTATTAAGAACTTCGAACAAGTCACTCGCATTGCCGCTGGCTGTAGAAGTTGATGCCCAAGCAGATGCAGATGGACTAGTCTCCGGCGGTGATGGGAAAGGGACACCCAGTGCAGCCGCAGTACATGCATCAGCTAATGACCAGAGTAAATGTATCACAGATGGAGGTATTTGATCACTGTCCAATGAAGTTGATACCAATCGAGTTAGATTATAACAAAGCTGTTTTGCATCGGGTGAGAGTGTCGGTAGCTGGCTGTTCAATCTGTGGGCACGCTGCTGGGCTTCCTTCTGCTGCCGTCCTTTGCCCGATGTGGTTGTGTGTCGAGTATTCGCTACCGCACGCTCTTCAGCAAGATGGCGGTTGATGATGGAGTACATTCCTGGCAGATCGCGACACAAGACATCGTATATAGCGGATAGCGAGTTTGGACGGGTGAGTATCTCATCGATTACCGCGTTTGACGACAGATCACCACCAGCAAGCTTGGCGATCTTAGCCGATAGATCCCTCACGATATCCATTCTGCGTGTTGTAGTTATTGTGGCTATTGTGGCTATTGTGGTTGTTTTTGTGTTTTGATAATAGTGTGGAGGGAAGTCGCTATTGCAACAACACCAACAACAGCAATAGTAATAACTTTTTTTTGACTTTCTGCAGCTCATCTATCCACATTCTATCGGTCGATTGCGTGTCAAGGCTGTCAGAAGATGGGAGTAGGTCACTCACAAATGATGCCAATGGTGTCGGCTGCGACGCTGGCTGCCAACTTGACGACGATTGCGGGCACGTCCAGTAGTCCATTTGAGCCATCTAGCGGAGAGGACCTCACATATGACAAGAGTCTTGGGAGTACTAGACTAATTAAGACAATCCGCGCACGTCACGGCGACGATGAAGGCTTAGTGACGATAAAGATATTCATCAAGCCAGCATCTGGAGCTGGAACTGGAGCTGGAGCTGGAGCGGCTGAGGAAGTGTCATATTCATCAGTAGTTCAGTATATGAAAACAGAGTCATCTTCGTTGGCCAATGTATCAAATGCACTTGGATATGCGCGTATTGTTGAGACAGAACGCAGTGTATATATGATTAGACAGTATATCTATAGTAACCTGTATGATAGAATTAGTACTCGGCCGTTTTTAACAATATGTGAGAAGCTGTGGATTGCATATCAACTAGTCAGTACATTGTCGGATTGCCATCGGAATGGAGTTGTTCATGGAGACATTAAATCCGAAAATGTACTAATAACTACTTGGGGTTGGATTTACTTGACTGATTTTGCTTCGTTTAAGCCAGTTTGTTTACCTTCGGATAATCCTGCTGACTATTCGTTCTTCTTTGACACGTCTTCCCGGCATGCCTGTTATTTGGCTCCAGAGAGATTTTACGACAGCTCTACAGTTAATGCAGTCTCTCAGCCACTCACTCCAGCCATGGATATATTCTCACTGGGCTGTGTTCTGATGGAGTTGTTCTTGGATGGATCTCCTCTGTTTACACTGGCCCGTTTGTTGCAATACAGATCAAACTCACTAAATATAACTGAATCAATCGAAGCTGTGTCTCATCCTGGAATGCGTGCCTTACTTGATAAAATGCTGAAGCGCGATCCAAATGAACGTCCAACTGCCTCCGAGTGTTTAGACATTCTTCAGTCTGATAATATTCAGAATTCATTTGATACAAAGAAGCTTCATGAATACCTCGCCAGCAGCACAGTTGCTAATCACATTAGAAACCGCCCAGGCACTCGTACATCTTCAGCACCAACCACCGTTTCAAGGCAGCAGCAGCAGCAACAACAGCATTCGTCTCAACCATATTCTACAGTTTTGCGCAACACTCATGCAGTTAGCAGTGTAGGTGCTAGCATTGGTGGCAGTGGTGGCAGCAGTGGTGGTAGTGGTGGTAGTGGAGTGCCTCTGGAGACTGAATTGGCACAAGCTCGTGGTGGTAAAGTTATGCGTGGGTTTGATGACTTCATTATGCAGCTTGATTCTGATTGTGGCACGTTGATTAGTTCATACAAATCTAGGTCAACAGCTCTGCCTGGACTATGCACTATTCTCGGCGTTATTATCTCGTCTTCAGCTGCCAACTGTGTGACTCCAATTGCTAGATGCACTGCACTTTCACTTCTCGGCAGGATTTCCGAGTATTTACCAGCCCATGTTATACTCGATCGACTAGTGCCTCGTGTATGCTCTTTATTAAGCGACAGTGTCCCGATTGTGCGCGTTACAGCGATCAATGTACTAATACATGTAATTGATCAAATTGTCACTAAAATTCAGAGCGAAGATGAAGAAAGCAGTGATCATAATTCTATTGGTGGCTTTGACATTGGGAGATTGTTTGCAGAGTATATATTCCCACAGATTCAGCCACTTGTCCATGACACATCCCACATGGTGCGTCTCACTCTAGCTTCAAACTTGACTTCCTTGGTTCGGCTGGGCTTACGTGCCATGCAGCTGGCCGATCAGAGGGATTCACCTGCCGATGAAGGCTACTTTGGATTATTTATTGCATCGGCTCGCGCTGGTGGTCACGATGAGTCAAGCAACGAAGTGGATAATCCTCGCATCCAGCTACTAAATTCAGCTCAGAATATTGTCGTTCAATTACTGACCGACTCTCACGTAGAGGTTCGTCGTGCAGTCGTGGCCAGTACTCCCCAGATTGGCGCCTTATTGGGTAGACAGCGTACCACAGATGCACTTCTACTCCACTTGATCACATTAATGAATGGACGTGATTGGGCGCTTCGCGGTGCTTTCTTTGATGCTGCCCCTGGCCTCGGCGTTGTGATTGGCGCACAGGCTGTGTCTGAGTACATTCTGCCTCTTGTTCCGCTGGCTCTCGTTGATCCTGAAGAACATGTGCATGCAGCTGCATTGCGTGCATTGCGTGCATTAACTGGACTAGGGCTGTTGTCTCGAAAGACGACCTGGGAGTTGATGAACACTGTGCCATCCATGCTGATTCATCCAAATGCATGGATCTCTCGAGGTGCGCTTTGTCTCATATCAGAGATTGTTGAACAAATGCCCATGGTTGATGTTTGGTGTGTGGCTTATCAAGCTCTTCATCCTTACCTTCGCGCTGATGTTGTTAATCTGGATACTCACAGCATTGCTCAAGTTCTGCACCAGCCTCTCAGGCGACGTATCTTCAACGATGCCGTAGCCCATTTGATATCGTCTCCATCCTCAATCTCACAACTGAGCTCGCCATCATCTGCGACATCTACGCATCAGCCATCTCTATCAACATCAGCACGGCTCACTCGGCGTGCTTCATCGGCAACAGCAGTATCTGGGTTGCCACTGACAGCAGGTGGACATCGACACATTGATTGGAGATCAATTGTGCGCACTGCATCAGAGTCAGATGTTGCAAAATTAACTCAGCTGGCTGATTACATTGTACGCATCTCTGCGCATCGTAGTAACAGCACGAAATCAGACCGCAATAGACAAGATCAGCAGCGCAGCAATTCGTCCAGTGAAAGCATTAGCTTGCAGTCCAGAAATGTGCCCATTCATTCACACTTTGTGGCTCGATCTCATCTTGACGACTTCAAAAATTCTCGACAGCCTTCATCATTCAACTCCACCTCCACCAGTGCTGAGAGAAGCAACAACATCAATCACACGGACTATGCACCACAGCGTACGCCTCACATGCGATCACCATCTGTGCCACGCTCAGTATCTGCGTCATCTTCGTCAAATCGATCCAGTATCGATTATCAGCACAGCAGAGATTTCGCTGGTCACAGTCCCCGCTCAGATACGTTTTTGTACGGTAGAGACAATCGGGACTCAGATGTGTGGGGTGGCAGTGAAAGTACTCACCTACGCCCTGCAACATCTCTGTTTGGTAGACCCTCGTCTCCAATGTCTCATCACCGAAGCAGGGCCGAAGTAGCCTCAACAATTGCCAGCGGAAGCATTGCGAGTGACTTGTTAACCCAAGCGAACCGCAAGGCGAGTCTATCCACGGCTGTTGTTACTGAGCATGTTACCATTGGCCATGGCTCCAAGTCTCCCACTGCCGTGTCACCCGCTCCAGCTGTTGAACCGCCGCAGTCGCTCTCGAGAAGCACATCCAGCCGCACTGATGGTACGGCTGACCCGGTTGGTATCCAAGCACTGCTGAGGGAACGCGCTCGTGAATTGTATCCATGGAATCTGCCTGAGCTTGGCCCCTCATGTCATTCCGATGCTGACTATTCAGGCAAATCTCGTCGCGAAAGCACCAGCTATCCAAGACACACGACATCTGTTGGCGCTGAACCCTCGGCGAACCTCAGCTCATGGCGTCCCAATGGAATCCTGGTTGCATCCATGCCTGCTCATTCTGCATCAGTGAGTAGCATCTCACTCACTTCCGATGATTCACTCTGCGCAACCTGTGGCGAGGATGGCACTGTTCGTTTCTATGACATGACTGCGCTGGATCGCCGTGCAATTCAGAGAGCCACCGCCGTGTTCCAGCAACAGGGTCGCATCCGCAGTTCAGCATTTATTGGTGACACATTCAGTTTGGCTACATGTGCTGATGATGGCTCGATCAGAATCCTGCGCTTCAACTGGCCATCTAGCATTATTGGCGGCACTGGTACAGGCAGTGGTGGCGGCGGCGATGCCAACCAAGGTGTGCTGGGTAGTGTACATCAACTGCGTCAGACACAGTTGAGAGATGGTGAGTACGCCGTATCCATTCTGTCACTCCAAGGCTCTGCCCCGCTGACTAGCCGCGAGCCCCTTCTGGCTCTAGTGACGCAGCTGGGCAATATCATCTTGATGTCGGTTCGCAGTCTGGATGTTTTGTGGTTAGCTCAGTCACCTCCTCGGTTTGGTTCCATAACTGCCATGGTAGCAAGTCAGGACGGCTCATGGCTGGTGACTGGTACATCCCATGGTGTATTGACACTGTGGGATTTGCGGTTCCGAATTGCAGTCAGATCATGGCGACTGCCGCATCCTACTCGCGTCCGTGCCCTGTCGAGATATGATGGCAGCCATCCACCGCAGTCAAGTCGCGGCTCATATCCTGCCTCCACGATCAGCTCGCGTACTGCGACAAACATTGGCGGCACCAGCAACACCTCAAGCACAGCCGAATCTGCAATAAGCAAGTATGTGCTCGTTGCCACGGATCGAAATGAGATTCTGCTGTATGATATTTCGACTGCAGAGTGTCTGGAAGTGTATCAGGCTGGTCGATCGAGCAGCTCTACAGCAAGTGCAGTCAGACAGTCGCTTTTGGCCGATGCCAGCAAGTATCTCGAAAGCACAGTCATCAAGCCGACAGATCACTCAACAGATGCAGATGACACCTCATCCATCGTTGATGATATCACAGCTCTCGTTCTGTCGGCCGATGTCGCATCGAACGAACAAACACAGCGTGGAGACGGATCGCACTCGAACTCGGCTGTGAATGCCATATCGCTTCCGGCCACAGTAAATGGCGGCGGGTGGTTTGTATCTGGCGGCAATGATTGCAGTGTGCGCATTTGGGACATGGTTAGCCCTGATATGTCCTTCATTATGGTTGGAAATGCAACATTGACTGCGACTGGAGGAATTGCGAGCACAGCAAATGTGACATCGATGGCACTCGGAACCAGTGTAATTGGCAACGAAGATCAAAACAATCAGCGCGTATACACATCGTTCAAAGTGGGCAGAGTGCAGTTCCATTGCGAATGTGCCATTCAGAAGCGCAGTCAAGACGGAGCAATGGTGGACAATACAAAAGGAGGGCCATCGGTGCTCGCACAGCACACGAGAAGCAAGCGAAAGAACCTCGCCCACCCAAAAGATGCCATCACGGCCATCAAGGTGTCGCATATGCCGTTCCCGGTCATCATTGTCGGCATGCACGATGGCTCGGTTGCTGTTTATTCGTAAAAACAGACAAACAAACAAACTAACTAACCAATTTAAATAATAGTAATGAGGTTTCGCGTTGGCCAATGAAAGCACATCCAGCCAGCTGCACATCACTGCCTGAGATGAATTCAATACAAAAGGATTGGGCTGGTGTGGCCAACTGGGTCCGCACACTGTTCACCATGTTGGCCAAATTCCTCCTCATCTAGCCATGTTATTGATAATTTCAGGCTCATAGCCTCCTTCGTTTGTACAGCGGCCAATGCTTTGTGTATAAATCGAACAGCCTCCTTCATATTCCGTCTGCTGCCGCTGATCTACTTTCATGCTAGCTCTTACCTCCAGACCAACCTGCATACTCTTCGATTCAATTATAATGATAGCTCTCACAGCAATCCAACTGGTGCTGCTGGCGTGCCTTGCAGTCATTCGCAGCCAGCCTCAAATCGAATCTACAACTTTGGGATGTCCGAACGGCCTCGCCTTTTGCCCCGTTCGCACATACTACATCCAGGCCGAGGAAACCGACTGGGACTATGCGCCGTCTGGATTTGACAACTTCCACGGCTCGACCATTGCAGATTCGCCAGATGCTAGCAAATACCTGCTGCGTGGCACGGGTCGCATTGGCTCAGTTCATCGCAAAGCCTTATACTATGAGTACACGGACGCGACGTTCTCCAAGCGCATCGAGAAGCCTGAGTGGCTTGGATATCTCGGTCCGGTGATTCGCTGCCAGGTAGGCGATCTTGTTCGTGTGGTGTTTCGCAATGGAGTCCACGCTGGTGGTCCGGAATTCTCGATGCACCCTCATGGAGTACAATACACGGTTGCAAACGAAGGCGCGCTTGATGCAAACACCAAGAACATCACTGCAGCTCATGTACCTCCTGGAGAAACTGTCACATACACTTGGACGGTGCCGATTCGCAGCGGACCGGCTGAAAATGACGGTAATGCAGTGATGTGGATGTACCATTCGCATGTCGACGAGGCAGCCGATACTTATGCTGGCTTGATGGGTCCGCTCATTGTGTATCGTCGTGGTGAATATGATGCATATGCCAAGCGTGGTCGTGATGTTGATCGCGAGTTTGCAGTGTTCTTTATGGTTAACAATGAGAATTCGAGCCCATATCTGCTTGACAACATTGCACGGTTCGCAGGCAACACGACGCAGCCTGACGGCGCACCCGGCGATATCCATTTGGACGATCCAGATTTCATGGAATCAAACATGAAGCATGCAATTAACGGCCGCATGTTCGCCAACCTCCGCGGTTTAGAGATGAAGTCAGGTGAGCGTGTGCGGTGGTTCATCGGTGCGCTGGGTAACGAGGTTGACTTGCACACGGCACATTTCCATGGCCAAACTCTCGAAATGCATGGACAACGAACCGATGTGATCGAACTGCTGCCGGCGTCGTTCAAGACAGCAGAGATGGCCCCAGATACTCCCGGCGACTGGTTATTGCACTGTCATGTCAATGACCACATGATGGGTGGTATGATTTCTTTCTTCAATGTCACAAAGTGAATAAGGTGATAGTTAAGCTGTGTAGTGTGGCACTCGCTGCTATGGATGTCTCCCCCTCCCATCGAGTTATCTGTAGTTCCCACTTTGCTCTTTCCATCTATCTCCATCTATCACTTCTTCTCTTCTATTCTTTCTTTCACACTTTTTAACCAACATCTGATAACAATTATATCTATGGAGTCGCAGAAGAATGGACATAGAAACATACTGTTCAAACATAGGAGAAAAAAAAACATACTTAAGAGGGAGAGGAGAGTTTATGGCCAGCCGCAAGAGGCGAAGATGCCGGCTTGGCGGCAGATGGTACCCTGAGCGCAGACGCGTGGAACCCACTCGCCGCCAATGCAGATCTTGTAGCCAGCACCCTTACCTGGGTTATCGCAAATGTACTCATCCGCGTGGCATTTTGGAGCTACGCTTGTCACACTTGTAGGTGGCTGAACTGGGCGAGTCTGGGTAGTAGTTGTCTGAGTTTGGGTACGAGTTTGAGTGGTGCTTGATGGAGGCTGCACCGTGCGGGTTTGAGTCTGAGTTGGCGTGGTTTGAGTCTGAGTGCGGGTTTGAGTGGTGCTCGATGGTGGTGGCTGGACGGTACGAGAGCTTGATGGGGTAGATGTGAGCGAGACGGTAGTCTTAGTAGTGAGGGTTGATGATGGCTGCACTGGACGAGAAGCTGGTGTAGTAGCAGTAGTAGATGGCCAGCTGCAAGAAGCAAAG
>MU602722.1:31610-58323 GCA_025201865.1 Ramicandelaber brevisporus | reverse complement strand
GGAAGCATGGCGGGCCGGGCGATCAGACTGTTGAGCTTGATAGAAATGATTTTGTTCATCATCGGTATCCATCCACAGCGCGAAGCTGTCCGATCTTTGAGTCTGTACATACCTCATCAGCTGTCTGCTGTTGTTGCTGCTGTTGTTGTTGCTGCTGCTGTCGAGTCTGTGGATCAGAGTCCGGTTTGGTGACTGCAGGCGACGTTATATCGTCCGCGTAGAGATCAAAGTCGAGTTCATCAGCGTCCTGCGAGTGCGTCATAAAGTTGTGGGTTGGAGTTAGTCTGCAGAGTCAAGTGCAAGTGGGAAGTGCAAACTCAAACCTCAAAACATGCACACAACACACACAAAGAATAATTTCACATCGACTTTCTGCAACCAAAAATAACACTGCATTTAATACAGAAAATGAGGCAGGTGTTAAAAAGGGGCAGCGGCTGCTATCAATGGAGCCAATTAAATCAACAGGACGGGAAAATTGCTGAAGGAAAGGAAGAGAAGACGTGTATTTGATTAGTTAGTTGGTTACACTTACATGGGAACAAACACTCAGAGATTGTCGAAGGCAATCATTGCAAGCAGAAAGAAAAAGAGTCAACAGCATTTATTGCATTGGTCGCTGCTAGTATATCACTTTTCTTGACTATGTTTCTTCGATTGTGCAACACACTAACTGCAAGCAAGTTCATGAAGAAAAACACTTTTTGAACACTTTTTAAAGCTTTGAAGATTGTTCATTAAGCCCAATGGAGTCCAAGAATGCGTCCGAGGTTGGTTCGCGGCCCAAGAAATCCACGAGCAGTTCGTTTGCGTCTTTACTGCCACCTGGCTGCAAGATGTAGCGACGATAATCCAGACCGCTCTCCTTGTTCATCACATCAGCCTTGAAGCGTGCGTAGAACATGTCGGCGCTGAATACCTGAGCCCACAGATATCCGTAGTAACCAGCATCGTAGCCACCCATAATGTGACCAAAACCGGCAGCACCTTTGGCATTCTCGACATCTGGAACAAGGGCTACACTCTTGCGAAGACTTGACCATAATGCGTCCAAATCACCAATTGGCTCCGTTACCTTGAACAGCTCATCGTTGTCATTGCGCTGCTTGGATTGCTGGTCAGAGGCTAGGTGGACAGTCATGTCGAAGACACCGAAATGCAACTGGCGCAGGTTCAAGAGACCTGCGCAGACATTCTTGGTGCGGACCAGGGCATCAACCAGCTCGCGTGGAATCTTCTCGTTTGGACGCTGGAAGTGGCCCGAGAGCTTGGTGAGAATGACTGGGTCCCAGCACCAGTTCTCGAGCATCTGAGATGGAGCCTCAACGAAATCGTCTTGGACACCGAAGCCGTGGAAGCGGCCGTACTTGGTGCGAGAGCACAGGTGGTGCATGACGTGACCGAGTTCGTGGAAATATGTCACAATCTCAGTGTGGTCGAGCAGCGACGGAGAGGAGGCAGTGGGCTTGGTGAAGTTGGCAACCATGGCGGCCACAGGATACTGGAGACCATCGCCAGTTGGAGAGTCTGGGAGATCAACATCAGTGCGCAGCGGGAAGACTGCGGCGTGGTTGTACTTGTTGTCGCGTGGATGCAGATCCAGGTAGAAGTGGCCGATGAATCCACCGCCAGCGCCTGTTACCTCAGCGTCGGCTGTCGTTTTATCCCAGACCTCAAAGAGGCGCACATCCTGGTGCCACGCGTTTGGTTTGGAAACCTCGACAAAGCGCAGGCCAAGAACAGTCTGGTAAATGTCGAGCATGCCGTTGGTGACATTCTCCATCGTGTAATACTGCTTGACCTTGTGCTCATCCACGGCATAATCACGCTTGGTCAGCTGATTGATGTAGTATCGCAAATCCCATGCATTGATCTTGCCATCTGACTTCAATCCGCGCTCGGCAAGCTCACTGTTCTTGATGTCAACTAATGTCTCGAGGTCCTTGTGACCCAGGGCTACCAATTTCTGGTGCAGATCACGCAAAAACTCCTTGACGCGGTCAGAATTCTTGGCCATCTTCTCTTCGAGCCTGTAGGCGGCGTGGTGAGCATAGCCCAAGATGCTGGCATGCTTGCGACGCAGCTCGACAGCCTCTGCCATCAGTGCAGAGTTCTCAGGGCATTTGGTGTCGTTGGCAGTCAGCAGAGTCTTGCGAGTCTCTTCACGGCGTGCCGACTTTAAGATTGGGAACAAGTGCGGATACTTGGTGGTAACCACAAACTTGGTAGAGCCATCCTCAGCAGTGGCAGTCTCCAAACCCTCCAGGAACGACTCTGGCATACCCTCGAGCTCGTCCTTGGTGAACTGCAGCTTGATGTCCACCTCGGCTAATCGTTTCGAGTACTGGATGCTCAGCTCAGACAGACGCTTCTGGATCGCTTCCAATTCCTTGCGCTTCTCAACTGGCAATCCAAGACCGTTGCGCTTGAAGCCCAAGTTAATCTTCTCTAACAGGCGCTTCTCCTCTGAGCTCAACTTTTCGAGCTTGGATGGATCAGCAGCCAGCTTGTGGGCAACAGCCGATGTCGCTTTGAATACATCTTCGCGCATGCCAAGCTCAATCTGTGCGCTTTCAATCTGCTGGCTGGCCCTTGTCGATGCCTCGCGAACATCCTTGTCGGTGCTGACGTATTTCAAGAATCCGACAACCTGCACATCTTCGTAGAGCTTGTTATCAAGCATACCGAGCGGATGTACAGCCGATGTAAATGTCGCCTCGTTTGAGGACAGTGCACCGGCAGAATCGTACACGCGCTTTCCATGCTGGACAACGCGCTCTGCAGTGGCGGAAATCTCAGCAGGCGTCAGATTGAAGCGAGGAAGAGGAGCTGGTGAACGCAGTGCCAGCCCAATTCGAGACGAAGAGAACAGTCGAGCTGCCCTGACTGCAGCTGGCGCTGTTGTCATCCTGATGGTGGCGGGAGTCCGTGTCAAGCGCATGAGCATCTTGCTGTATTACAGTGTAAAGTAAACTGCTAGAAAAAATATTAGAGGTAAACGTCCAAGTCGTTAATGTTAAAAGAGTAATAAAAGAGAAAGGAAAAAGAAAGTTAAGGGTCTTGAGTGATGGTTATGAAGAGGATGCTGCTGCAACAAGTATCATGCGCCACTAAAGGCTAAATTGCAAAGTTGATGTCGCGCATGCAAACACTACGGGAGTTTATGGAGTGTATGGACCACTCATATCCGGCACATCAAACACCGAGTGGCTGACATCAACATCCATTGGGGCGCTGGTGTTGATGGACAGCCCGTTCTTGCCGACGTCTCCGTCAAAGTTGGCGGAGGACTGGTTGCGAGAAGCGGACATGGCTGGAGTCGCAAACACGTCAGGGGAGGATGCGCCAGTTGACGATGCAGATTGCTGGACATTGGCAACAGCCGCCGCAATAGCAGCCGCCTTTGCAGATGTCATGGTCGAGCTGCCACTGCCAGCAGCAAATGTCTTGAGGTTAAAGCTATCCGGGCGACGCGATACATCCAAAGTGCTGGAGGCTGTGCTTGATGAGGTGCCGTCGGGATACTGCTTACGCTTGCGGCTAAACAGCTTGGAGAGCGCATTATCAGCACCAAACAGTCCGGTGAAATCACGAATCAATTCGTTACGACGTTCGCTCCACAGTGAGAATGTGCTCTTGAGCTCATACTTCAAATCCTCAAACTCTCCCAAAATCTCATCCTTTGTTCCATGCCAGTTCTTTTGCAGCTGGTCCTTGACTTCAGACACACGCTTCTTTGCGCGCAGCTCTTGCTCCTTGAAGAATGAAATGTTCAGCTCCTTGGCAGACACACCACGCTCGAGGTTACGATACACATACTTGTCGTAATCACGCACAATTCTCGTGATCAAATCAGACGTCGATACACCAACCGTGCGCTGCGTTGGCAAGAATCGGCCCTGCTGTTTCACAAATCCATACACATCATCAGAATCGCCAGAAGCATACGGGATGTCGTCATGGGACACATAGTCAATTTGATGGTAATCGATAAACTCTTGAGTGATGACCCATGGAGCATCGCGAACTACCTCGTCAACCCATCGGCAATGGCGCAGAGATTCATACCGCTCCTCCTCGGTGAACACCGTCTTGCCCTTGCGGGTATGCGTCTCATGATCATTGCAGCATCCAACAATCAAGTACACATTTGGGAAGGACTTTTTGGCTTGCTCGAGTGCTCGGAAATGGCCGTAATGGCTCAAATCGTAGATGCCGTCGCAATAGATGCGGACTGGACGGTCGCGAGGTGGTGTATTGATGGGGTATGTGGTCCAGTCTGGCACAATGTAGTCAGGGTTGTTTTGCGCAACGGCCGGGTCTTCTTTGTTAACGAAGCCGGTGGCTGTGGCTGTGCCCGCCGGGAGCTCAAAGTGGAAGGTTGGCGCAATGGGCGAGGGCGAGCGTGACACTGGCACACCACTGTTGGCAAACAGGTTCGGGCTGCCTGGTGGAGAGACGCCGTCGGGGCGTGGCGAGGTTGGCCGCGAGAACGACATTACGGTGCAGCGTGCAGGCGAGATGGGAGTGAGTCGGTGTGCGAGTGAGTGTGTGAGTGAGTAGGAGGGAGGTGGAAGTAGAGGAGTGCAGAATAGTCTGAAGTGGTGAGTTTCGTGCTGGCTGGCTGGCTGGCTGATCGAGGGGGAATACGGAGAGTGGGCAGTGCGGCGGTGGCAGCAACAGATTGAGAACAACTTGCTTGGCTGTTTGTCAAACGACGTTCAAGCCTTTCAAGCTTTTTTTTGGTCCTGCTGTGCTGCGCTTCAGTTCAGATCTGGTTCGATAGTTCGAACGGCTGGCCACGTGCGAGTGACATCCTATTCAGCTGCCAATACACCGGCGACGGCGACCCAACAACGCCAACGCCAACACCAACACCAACAGCAGCACCACCAGCAACAACAGCCGCGTAAACAGCCGCCACGTCAACGACAACAGCCGCAACACATGTCAGCTGTGCCAACACCAGTGGAGAAAGAAGCAGCAGCAGCATCAGCAGCACAGCCGGCAGTATCTTCCGCGACCGAGGCAGACTTGAACGCGGTCCGTAAAGCTCTCTATTTAGAAACCCAAGCTATAGTCGCACTGATAAGCGACATTGAAGTTCAAAAGCGTAACATTGAAGCCAGTATTGCAGCCTTTTCTTTTTCTTCTTCTTCTTCTACTTATCCTTCTAGAGTGGAAAGTTCGACAGGTGCATTTGACTTTGACAGTAGTGATCCATTCAACTTTCCGCCAGTAGCAACAGCAGAATCGACAGCAGCATTAGCAACAAAGGCATCAGTTGGCCATCACGATGATGCCACTAATAGACTGAGCCGACTACAGAGTGAGCTTGGCAAATTGTTTTTTAGACTGGCGTGTATTCATGGTGAAGAGACTGTCGGCCATGCGCTGAAATTAGTGGATAAGAGATGCGTCCATGCTGTCATTCATCAACCTGCTGCTGCTACTGCTACTGCTGCCACTACTACTGCAACATCAAATAGTAACAACGACGGATGTGAAGTTGTATTGTGGCTAGTAAGAGATCCCACAGACTCTACAAAGCAGTTACATTACACTTGCTGGCCAAACACAACATCAGCATGCCAATGTGCAGTCTACAGCTCGAATGTAGTTATGAGTGATGTTGGAATAATGTGTCCGCACGTCCTAGCCGCTTTGATTGCGAAAGCACTAGAGTCGCATCAAACGATAGAATCCAATAATTTGGCTGAAGACATCTTTATGTATATAGTGTAGTCATAATAATAATAATAATTAAATGGATCAATTGTGTTGTTGTTATTAAACTAATACTAATAAATAGGTTAACGCAGTTTCTTGGCAGACTTTACTCCAAAGAGTGAGTTTGTTGAGCTCATGAACGAGCCAGGAACGGGCGATTCGCTTCTTTGGATATCGCCTCCAAACATGGCACCACCTCCGTTGCCGTTGCCACCGCCTGCATTGTTAGCAGTTGCACCAAAGCGCGGGGGTGGGATGGGAGTCTTTGCAGAGAAATCGTTTCGTCGCATAAACGGATTTGGGCGATTGGCGGTGGCTGTAGTCATTGGTGTTGCAGCGGCTGAAACTGGGCCTCTGTATACTGGCATGTGGAACGGGGTGAGTGGAGGTGGCTCCGGGTGCTGGTACTGATACTGTGGAGGTGGCTGCTGATAGTACGGGGTAGGCATGCTACCATCGTTTGAAGTCACACCACTGCTACCACCGCCACCGCCATTGTATGGGTTTACTGGTGGATGAGGCACAGGCTGTTGCTGTGGACCATTGTTGGGGTGGCTTCTACCAGTGTTCCAATTTAGCACCAAATTGCCCAGGATTGTGACACCAAAGTAGAATGCAAAGATGAAAGCCATTGACTTGGTTGAAATGGGATCAACAAAGCTATTGAGAATCTCAGCAAAAGTCTCGGCAGACAGGCGAGCTCTCGTAACGTCGTTATGGTCACGATTCATGCAAATCTCCCATTCGATGCACTTGGGCTCCAATGCAGGAAGACGCAGATTGGGTGGATCACAGCGGTTCTTAGAGTATTCCTGGCGACAAATCGAGATTTCAGCCAGAATATTGCTGGATTGAGACTCTGTTTTGATTTTAATGTCATTTATGATCATTGTTCCAAAGTATAACACACCAAACACAGCAATGCTGACCATAATCAAATTAAATGCCACGTGAATATAACGCATAATCTCACTCGCCTTGTCTCTTGGCTGCTGTGGCTGATTGTTATTCATCAGGTAGTAGTGATTTGACTGCATTGCCATTGGAGGAGCTGGAGTACCAGTCTGAGGGTTGTGGCGAACCAAAGCATTGCTGCTGTTGTTGCTGTTGCCACGCTGCTGAGCGGGCGACATCATTGGGGACGTGGCTGGAGATTGTTCTTGGACATTGTAGTCGTCATCGTCGTCAAATTCCATGTCGGATTCACCATCAATCTCCATGCGATCAGTGCGACGCACTTTGCGAGGAGTTGGTTCAAATGCATTGCGCGCGCCAAATCCACGACGCTGAGCAACTCCACTGTTGGTGTTAGTGTTGGCACCAAAACCGTAGCCACTTACAATCGACTCTGGATTCTCAACATGGCGACGGAGCACACGCTGGGCAGCCTTGGTAGAAATTGGATTGGTATCGCCGTAAGCAGTGTCGGTTTCACGGGTTGACATGCTCTTTACACTATCCAGCAATTCCTGTCCAAAAGTCGAGCCAGATGTCTGCGGCTTGGGTTTAGAAAACAGGAACGGCACTCCAAATCGCGGCTGATGGTTGCCCGTCGCTTCAGCTGCCGTTGTTGTTGCCGCAATGTTATCAGGTTGTGACGCTGGCCATGAGTTGAATGAACTGTGTTCTCTGGCAATTTCATTCCATGATCGCTTGTGAGCTGGATGTCCAAATTGGAACAATGTGGTGGTAGTAGCAGCGTTGCTACCGTTCTGGGCAGCTGCATTGTTGCTGGCATTGACACCGGCACTGGCATTAACGTTGCTTGTGCTAATAGCGGCTTCTGGGAACACTCTGTCAAAGTCAATCCCGCGAGAGTCGACGAGATTCATCGGCTCTTGGTCGTTACTGCCACTGTTGCTGTTCATCTCTTCTGCCTATTCTCTCGCTCTCTCTTCTTTTTATTGTTACTTGGTCTCGATCAGCGTATAAGGGTTGCTTTTTTCAAAAGTTAAAAACTGCGAGGGATGGAGAGTGCGTGGCACAAATGAAGACGGTGAGAAAAAGAAGTGTGTGTGTTGCGGACGAGTGCAGACAGGTGAGTGGAGTAAGTGTTGTTTGTGCTTTTATATGTGTGTGTGAGATAGCCTTTATTTGTTTGTTTTTTCTTCTTCTCAAAAATCAAATCATGTTGTTATTGATGTTATTGTTGGGGAGGAGGGAGAGGGAGACAGTTGCCTAAGAAGGATGCATTCATCGCATCCACATCTCTCTCTCTCTCTCTCTCTCTCTCTCTCTCTCTCTCTCTCTCTCTCTCTCTCCCTCTCCTTCTCTCGCTCTTTCTCTCTCGCACCATTGTTCTCATTTGAGCAGTCTCAGGTTCTTTGCCTTTTCATATAAACTCAATGCAAAGAGTGCGTTTGCATCTGCAACGCGAGTCCACACTTCATCCAACTTGACCACATCAACTGTAATGTTCTCTCCGTGATCTCTCAGTCCCGCCAGTCGTCCCTTCAATTCGTCAATCTCCTTTTGAGACACCGTGCGCTGTGTTACAAACAACTGCATCGTTTCATCGGTTCCACCAGGCGACACCCATACTCCGTGTCCATGTAAATCTGGATTCTTTTCTTGATTGTTTGACTTTAGAGTGTGATTCTGGATGAGAGATACCAAGTCAGTCAAGTCCTCTTGATTGATTGTTATTCCGGTTTCCTCTTCAACCTCTTCAGCCGCCTTTGATGCAAATTGGCCGCTTCCGTCCAACATGCCTGCTGGAATGCACCAAAATCCCAAGTCTGGAACTGGCATGCGTGGCTGCTTAACTAACACTACATATTCAGTCTCATCACCACCATTATCGCTTTCACCGACATCTGAAATACGAAGTACAATCAACACTGCGCATGATCCACCTCGCATAAACACAATCCCTGGAATGCGCGCACCTGATGCAACATCAACAACGTGGGCATTAAATTTCAAGAAACCAATCTTGTTTGACCGGAAATAATCAACTCCCTGGATGTCAACGCCGCGCACTTCAAGTATCTCGGCTGGTGGCTTTGGTACAGCATCTTTGCCTTGAGACTGCTGCTGCTGTGTTTGATGCTGCGCAGTAATCTGACGATCGAGTCGTGCGGCCCACGCACTGAACGGAGGGAATGCAAGAACATCGTCCAGAATCTCTTTGGAAGACTTGCTAGTGTTTGCAATGCCCGAGAGAGTGACTGGAACAGATATCCCGTTGACTTTGAGAGAATGGGACGCCATGGTTCGTGCTATACTGTGAACTGTAGATCGTGTCCGAAGCGCTGGGTTTAAATAAGAAAAAGGAGCGTGACACAGTGAAGATGAGGCAAACAGTAGAAGCTGATGACGACTGCACACGCGACTCAGCAGCTTCATCTCCTCCTCTCGAAACAAAAATAATCCACGAAAAATAAAGGGAAAATTATAAAATTAAATGGAATGGAAAAGAGAAAAGAGGAAAGAGAAAAGAAAGAGAAGATTATGATGGAAAGACGTTTTACAAAATAAAAGAAAAGGAAGCATGTTTCTAATGGAAGGATGATTGAGATTATAATTGTGAAAGAGAAAAGAGGAAAGAGAAAAGAAAGAGAAGATTATGATGGAAAGACGTTTTACAAAATAAAAGAAAAGGAAGCATGTTTCTAATGGAAGGATGATTGAGATTATAACTGTGACTGCGATTGTTTTAAAATATGTTTGCACGCTCCATAATCATTTTAAAATCGTTCATATTAACAACTCCATCGCCATCGACATCAGCCAAATCCATCATTTCACGCAACTCCTCCTCTGATATCTCTTCTCTCAATATCCGTGCAACTCTTCTCAATGAGTCCACAGTTATTCCATTTCGGCTGTTAGACACTGCTGAGCGAGTGTCATTTGCTCCTCCTCTTGGAGGCGAATCATCAACCAAATCACGTCTGGCGGCGGTTTTAACAAACAAGTCAAATGCATTTTCCATTCTCTTTTGACGCTCAATTTCTTCATAGAATGGCAAGATTGCCTTTACAAAGTTGTGTCTACTAACTTTGCCACTAATTGCCTTTATCTGGTTGTTAACAAAATCGCTAATTGATGATTCTGTACCTAATCCAGGAACACGTAGTGCATGCAGAACTTTCTTTATATCTGCTTTGGGCATATTGCCATTGGTAAGTGAGTCAAACTTGTCAAACGCCGATTCCACCTGTGCAATGTACTCTGCTGCACCTGGGAAATCAGCCGCAATGGCTTGCTTTGGCTGGCGTCCTTGGTTCTGCTGCCGTGGCTGAGAGACGGGGTAGTCTTCAACTTCAATATGTCTCTTTGGCTTGATGGCTGTTGCTGTTGCTGTGGTTGTTGTGGTTGCTGCTGCTGCTGCTGCTGTTGTAGCTGTCATACGAGTGTTTGTGCGGCTTGCTGATTTCTGCTGCTGAACTCTCACGTTGTTGATTGGAGTTGCTGCTGGCAATCCACGTCCCGTCTCAAACTCTGCCTCTTCATTGTCTCCATCGTCATCATTGTACATGGCCTGCTGACGCAGTGCTGATTGTGGTCTTGGAGCCGCGCGTCTACCAGTATTGGCTCTTGAGCCGATGGGTGCAAACTGCGGCGCCATGTGAACCGGTGGTGACTGATGCCCAATATCCATAAACTCGCTATCAAGTCCTACATCTGGGCTGTACACTGACTGATTGCCTGCTTCGCCGTACTTGAGCTGCTGTTTGCGAGGTGTCTCGAGCGGGAAATCGTGCTGATTGTTGTCCTCTTCCTCCGAGTGGATTATGGCCATGCCAGTTCTGTGGGTGGCAAGATCGTCGTCCTCAATAAGAAAGCCGCCTGCACCTGTGGTAATAACGCTGTCACCGCCGGCACCATCAGCGTAGTCCGCAGTACGCTTGCGACGTTGTGTATTCATTTCTAGTTATGCTGCTTGTTTGTTTTCAGTTCGATCTGCAGTTGCAAGATTAAAATAAAAAAAACACTCCAGGAAAAAGGTAGAAGACACGCTCAGGATCAGCTCAGATGAGACCAGCAACGTCGACTACTTCAGCTACTTTAGCTACTTCAGCTACTTCAGCTACTGCCGCCACTGTGACCAGTATCAATACGGACACTACGATTCGCGTCAATGGTCTTGATCCGCGGGTTACAGAAGCTCTGCTGTACGAGCTCTTCCTTCAGGTTGGCCGAGTTGAGGCGGTTTCTCTTCCTATTGACAGGTTATCGCGGCAGCACAGTGGATATGCATTCATCACGTTTGAGACACCAAGAGATGCAGAATATGCAGCCAATGTCATGAACCTGGTTCGGCTTTACGACACTCCAATCCGCGCATCTCGTTCATCAGTCACAGCCTCCTCAGCAGCGCTTGATGGCACTGGTGGTCACGGCACGAGGGCAGCAATGGATGTGGGAGCTAATCTCCACATTAGCGGACTGGACTACACAGTTGATGAAAAGCTCATCTTTGATACATTCTCTACATTTGGACCACTGCTACGGCCGCCTAGAATCCCACGCGATAACTTTGGCAACTCAAACGGATACGCATTAATATCATTTGGTGATTTTGAAGTGGCAGACGCGGCAATCAGGGCAATGAATGGACAGTACCTGGCAGGAAAGCAGATCAAAGTGCAGTACGCATTAAAGAATGATGGTAGTGGAACTAGACATGGATCGGCGGCTGAGAGATCATTGGCAAAGGCTGCTGCGGAATCAGCAAGGTAATGCAGGCTCTTGTGACCTCAAGTAAACAATCAAACGAACGAACAAAACAAACAAACAAGCAGACAGGCAGACAAGCAAACAGACAAAAGGAAAGAAAGAAAGAAAACAATGCAAGTTGATGTGTCTAGCAACTGTCTATGTACCACTCTAAACACAAACATAAACCCATACCTCGCGATTGAAGAAGTGGAAGAAAACTCATCTTTGATTAGGAAACGAAAGGACCTTTGCTCATCTTCTTTGTTACTTGTACAGCTCGCTCACCAATGAAACCAAACCAGGACACGCTTGCAAGTATATACAGCCTGCTCAGCACTGGCAGCGCAGCAGATGAGTTCCTGGCCAAGCTTTTCAAGGTCCTGTTTATCGACATTCCATCTCCCTATTTTGAGTGGATCGACAACAATACAAGAATCTACATTCCAGTACGCAAAGACTTTCGCAACCACATTGTCGTGCCAATATTCAGCATGAACCAGCCTGAGGTTATATACGAGCTGCTCAGGCAGTACAACTTTACAATCGAGCACTCAATAGCTGCACGCTCTAAACTGTGGATCCAGCATCGGAACTGTGTGCTGGCAGAATCCGAGAGGTTTCTATTGATCCACACTGACGGTGAACGATTGCTGAATGAACACAGGGAGAGGATGAGAGCGATGGCGGAATCTGTAGCAGCAAGGGCAATATTCTCGCAGATTGTGGACGGAATGCCAGTTAGTCAGGCGATGGCATCCATCTCCGCTATAACAGCTGGTCCACAATCCATGGCTCGTCAACAGGGCTCAGGATCCATAGCGATGCAGCCTCCCACAGCAACTACTGTTCATATGCCACAGTTTTCTCATGCATCAGCTCGGCCAGCATTGCCTCCATTCCAGGAACTTGTGTCAAAATTGACACCAACACAGAATTCAACATCGGATGATTGCACCAACAACGACATGGACATTGTCGACGACAGCATACCTCCTGTTTGAAGCACGCAGAGTCTTCATTTTTCATTAACTTTAAAAAAAACCTTGCACTGCGCTAAACACAACTCGTAAAAATAGTGTAAACACCAAATGAGAGGCAAAGAGAGGAAAGGACTAAATCACTGATTTTTGGTGCGGAATCGTGAGACATGGCACTGTAAATTGCGCCAGTGCTCGTGTCGTCGACGAGTTCAGAACCAACTATTGGGGATAGGAGGCGAACACTCGTCTTTTTTTTGGTGCCTACTTTGCACTGGGTTCGTGGGTGGAATGGTGCGGCTTTGGCTCTGGCATTGATATATATGGAGGCACCGAGGTGAAAAAAGGTCTGCCTCTCCTGAAATAGTCAGTCAGATACTCGACATCATATCCAACTACCCACACACATCGTCCCTCAATTTGACATACAAGTCTATCCGCAACTGTCAAAGTATGGCCAGAAACAGCGCTTCCAAGAAGCCGTACGATCTCCCGAGATACGACATCAAAGGCTTCATCCGTACACTGTACACCATTCTTGAGAGCACCGAGCCTAACAAGCCGCTGAGATACAGTGACGACGGCACCCGAGTATGCGCTATAGACACCGCAGCTGTAAAAGTGCGGTTTGGCTTCAGAACCTTCAATGAGTTTGTTACCAGCATGAAGCATATCGACTTTGAACAGGTACGCAGTCGATCCCAATATCCGCGTGGAGTGACGGCAGTTTACTCGCATCCCGAATGCACACCTGAGAGCCTAGTGCTGGTTCGTAACATCTGCCAGCGGTATTTGGGTGGTGACGAGGGTCAAGGCGGTGTTCCACCTACGGATCAAAGAAACACGAGAGGCATGACAACCACCAGACCTGGCATTGCTGGTCGGGCACGTGGACCACGAAGTGCAAGAACTGTTGTTATTCAATCACAGCCGCAGCACGCTGAACAAGCCGATGATCATCTCACCGAGAGCAGTCCAGCGGCTTCGAGTGACTCTGAACGAGATGATACAGCAACTGGAACAATCCTCCCGGCACTTAGAGGACTTCCTCCTCTCGCAATGCAACCGACCGCATCCACTCCATCGCCAGTTTTCTCGCGCCAAACACCTGTTGTACCACTATCCAACACTGGTCTTGAGTTTGGTCCTGAATCTGAAGCGACATCAGCGTCCACAGCACCCGAGCGTTACTATCTGCCGCTACCGCATTCTGCTAACCTTTTCATTGAGCCTGTTGTAGACCTTCCTTCTCAACCGGCATCATATTACAGTCAATCACTGACTGAGGAGACTCTGTCTTCTTCGTATTCACAACAATCAGACTTTGACGAGATCGCTGGTCAACAAATGGTTGAACACACTCAGTCACCTGGATATCCAGAGGCAGCTCTTCAAACTGAACACTACTACACACCTGAGGTATCAGAATACCGTAGTCAGGCACCAGTTGAGATTGAATATCAGCCGTATCAACCACGGTATCAGCCCACCCTTCAATCGCAGATTATCTCGATCAGCAATCGTAGCGACCTCATAAATATAGCCTCAGAACAACTATCATCTCCACGACACCAACGCGTCCCTTATCCTGGACAATCGCCAATTCCGGTAATCACAGCATTTTCAGTAGCACCGAGTCTAGTTCAATCACCACCGCCACCTCACAACGTGCCTCAGTCATACTCTTTCCAAAGCAACAACAATACCTTTACACCGATGACATCCCCCGTGTCGCAGTACTACCCACAAAACCAGTTCATGACGAACTCAATGCCATCAGCCGCACACACCAACTACAGCCACTCGCATCTATCACAGAGTGTACAGATTTCACATTCTATCTCAGAACATGTTCCTAGCCAAGCTATCGTACAACCTCCGCCACAGACACCGCCAGCGAACATGTCAAACACATATCAAGGGGGATCGAGTCACGCTGGTGGTCTGATACCAAATAGATATGGAGATGCTGCACAGATTCATATCACTCAACCACGCACAGCAGTTTCTCATACGCAACAACAGTACATGTCCAGACAGCCATTTTCAATCACGAGCAACTCGGACCACCAAGCAACCATTTTCACACAAACTCAACCTCCGCTGTCACCTCTATCACCTCTACCACCATTGCCGCCACTCTCACCACTTCCACCGCTATCCCATCATCTAACTGGTCACCAGCAACAGTCACGCCAGCAACAGTCACACCAGCAGGACGAGCAACAAAAGGTATATTCTCGGCTTCCACCTCCAATTCCGAGCAGTCTTCGACGCTGTTAAATATCACCAGCATCTTCGTTTGTTTCGTTCAAGTCCAATTTTTGTTCATTCTCTTTGCGTTGCCATGCTTACTTTGTTGTTTTTTATACATTTTCTGCTGACTATTTACTCATATGTACTTTAATTTACTTTACTTTACTTTGCTTTCACGTTTAAATTAACTTTTAAAGCCACCTGATGACAACTTTATATCTCAAAAGATGTATTCAATCTTATGTTTTATATTAAAACATAGTGCTGTCTTCTCAAGAATATTTTATACTAAGCCTAAAAAATGAAAGGGTTTAATCAGCTGGTCAGCCGAGGAAGAATGCGTACACATATCGGCAGCAACAGCACGAAACTCGTGAAACGTGCTGCTGTATGTGCATACTTTCCCCCAACACCGATGTAACTGTGGTGCATGTTTAGTGTATTCAACTGTTGCCGACGTCTCGCACTATTTGTGAATGTATGCGCCTGACAAAAGTATAAATAGGGCATGTCCTCCAGCTCGCATCCAACAATGTAGAAAAGCATTCCTCCCATCGCACATTTTAACCCATGACAGTACCACAACAACACTACGAAATGATAGACTCAAAGCCTGCCAAGAGCGTGTCGACACCTCCTGTTCAATCTATCGACGATGATGGTGAAGATAGCCGTTTGACTCAAGAGGGCCAGACAATTGATGAATCAGAAGTGACTAGTCCGACATCTGCTCAAGAAAATGTAGCATCTAAGGGACAAGAAGATGCAGGTTTAGCACGCTTGAAAAAGATCAGAGAGGAAGCACAGGAAGTAATCTCACTGTTTTTGGAGAAAAATTCATCCTTTGAATGCTTCAAAAAGGAAATACAACAAGATGGCGGTGTCCACCCTTGCCTTATTCAGGCGCAGTTGTATAACAGCCTTAAGACCAGCACCGCACCACAGCTTCTCTCTGAGCCACCGATTCCGATTATTCTGGCTTTGACTGTCTATGGGAACCGACTGGTTCGCGAAATGCTGTTGCAACAGAAGCTAGAGCCCAGTCAGTCTGGCCAAGTGTATTCGGTATCTATGCCAATCACGTTCACTTTGACATATCCTTTGCCATTAGCTCCAATTGACAGCACTGATCAAGCAGAGTCGGTGCAGCCTAGCACAACACCAGATTCCAAAGAACCAAACGGCAGCAATTAGCTTTCGCATTTCACTCGTTAAATACTTTTCTTTAGTCCAGTCACCGTCTTGTATTGACACTATAAACCAACTCTTATTTCTCCTTATCATTTTTTTTTCTCTTGACAACATCTGCAGCCTTCTTTCATTGACCAATTTTCTTCTAAACAACCTTTCTTAAAGTAAAAAACATTTAATGAAGGTTATAGAGAGTGTGTCTCTTGATTAAAGCCGATACTGCTACTTCTCGCTCAGCGCCATCACATTCTATAATAAACTGTTTGATTGTAAATGTAGCATCTTCAAGAACCATCTTTTTGATTGTCTCAGCTTCATCCTTACTGTTTCCACTAAAGCAACAGTCTCGTAGCTCGAGGCTGTCGATCTGGCGACATTTGAGGAGCAGTGCAAGCACATGCGGCTGACAGTTTATAAATGACTCAAATCTGACTTTTCGTAGCTGTGCAAACTGTAATTTTGATGGCTTCGTTGAGCAGTGCAACTGAACCATGTTGGATATGACTGCAAGCGTCTGAAGCCACGGTACAAGACTGCCGATAATACCTAAATCAAATACAGACTCTGTGGAGTCGCCACGGTAGATATTGAGGCTCAATATAGTAAGATTGGGACATGCTTCAATCAACTGCTTGAACGTCGACAAGAACACACTGGCTCGCAGTTCTTTAAGCGCTGTCCATCTTGCTCCAGAATTAAGACAACTTGCCAGAAGCATTGTCGATAATTTGACTGCTGCAAGTGGTTTGTCACTCGAATGCATGTTACACGTCGAACACTTGCAATCATTATGCGGCTCAATCTCCAGTGACTCTAGCATCGGATATTTAGCTGGACTCCAGTCAGCATAGCCAGCAAGGATTTCAGGACTCGGCTCTGAATACGAACCAGATGCTCGGCACACTGTGCAGTGATGATATGAGCACAGATTGATGTGTAATGAGCGCATGGCTGGAAACACAAGCAAACCACCATGACTCGTGGCTGCTGGAGGAGAGAGGATTTGCGCAGTGAGCTGAGACACGCAATGGCTACCTCTGTGCTCCAATTCCAAATGTACCAAGAACAGGGACACCATCTTGATAATGTCAGTTCCAGGATTATCGGTGACAGGGCAGCCACGCATGATAACTCCAATCTGTCTCTTAGGGAACACAGCAAGTGGTTTCGGCCGAATTTCTGATAGAAATTGAGCTGCTGCGGTCCATGGCGATGTAACCGTGCTAGTAACTTTGAGCTGGTAATCTTCTTGGAACTCCAGTGTGATATGTGATATGAGCAGCCGCGAGTCAATTACTTTGGCGAGAGCATTTGCCTGGTACGTGTGTGTCAAATGCAGAACCCGCTGCTGCTGCTGCTGCTGCTGCTGCTGCTGCTGTTGTTGTTGTTGTTGTTGTTGTTGTTGTTGTTGTTGCTGTTGTTGAGACATTGGCATTTGTGCCATATTATGACGTGATGAAGGCGCACATCTGACCAGCTTCATCATACTTGGATACGCTATGATGTGCACTCGCTTCAGGTATGGAAACCATCTCATAATCTCCATGCTTGGAGCCAGTTTGCCTCGAAAGATGAACTTTTCAATCATGTGGAACCAATTGTGATTGATAGACCGGCGCTGCTGAACTGATTCCGGCGCCTCGCCATCATGGTGGACTACGTACGGCAATCGTTGACTCGACAAGTGCTGTAGAAACCGCTCGTCCAGTATGCGAACTAGCGATCCATTCTTGTCCAGAATTATATCGCGTTGCAATGCGTCTTGCTGTGTGAGATTACGCGTGAATGGTGCCGAAGAAGACCACAGACTCCGCCATAGTATCGGCACAAACACGGTGGCCAGGTATCGATTACAGAGAGCAATGTGGCTGATATCAGTCTTGCCGAGATGAAGGGATAGCTGCTCGAAGAACGTCGCTGGCAGATTGCAGAACCTTACAGAACGGCTGCCCTGGTACTCGGCGCTGCGTAGTCGCTTGACGAGGGTATCTTGCTGCTCGTAGCGTGCTCCGCGTCTCTTCGAGATTACTGTTCGTGAAGGAAGACTTGTTCTATTCATCTAGTTTGGAGTTTGGGGTTTGCTTTTTGTTTTTAAGGGTTGCACAGCCAACGACGGTGAAATCGCGAGCCGTTGGGGATTTTTATGAGTGAGTGTTTTTACAGCAATTACAGCAGTAGACTCAAACATTGGCTGGATGAGGGCTATGGAGAGTCGGCAAGACAACAAAGAGTCGGGAAGACTACAGAGAGTCAGCAAGACTACAGTGTGTCTAATGTCTCATTTAAAACCATGTAGCGCGGCCAGTCTATACCCGTGCAGATGGTCCGGACCAAAAACGAACGAACCAAAGTGCACTAAACCACCAAACCAAAGCAAGCCAAAAGAAAAAAAAGTATAGCCATGGCAACAACACCAACAGGAGGAACAAGTGCTGAAGCCACAGCAACCACCCACTTGACAACGACGGGGACGACGACGGCAGGGAACACCGACGTGCGATGCAAGAGGTGGGGGAGAAAGCCAGCGGAGGAGGGACGAACCAAGAGAGGAGGGGAACAGATGGAACACGCCGCTGGGAAAACCCGGATGCCAGCCACACCAACCTGGCGGCAGAGGACAACCACCACGGGGGACCGAACACCGCGCCAAAACACGCCAGCACCTGGGACAAAGGGAGGAACAACGCCTGTGCTTGAAAGAAGTCTTGAAGAAAAGAGTGTGTAGTGCAGTGTTGTGGTGGTGTGCTGTGGTGGTTGTAAGGAAAAGAGAAAGACGCAAGCTTGGACAGGTTCGACTCGGTTGCTTGTGGCAGACTGTTTATAGCGGGTTTCCACTGTGTAGCTGAAACAACCAGCCACGCTCCTGCAAAGGTGCGAAGGAGTGTAAACAACCAACATGTCAAGAATGAGAAGGAGTACGACGCACAACTCCTTCGCAAAACAGAGGATCTGCAGCAATTAGGCGATCAATGCAAAGCACCAAAGAACCAAAAGGGTACAAAGAACCAAGGCTTAATTGCCAATTGAAATCGAGTTTAGTACTTGTGCTTTTAAAACACAACACTGCCAACTCTCACAGAATTGCATCAAATATATTCGAGTAGTAGTAAAGCGCTCCAGCTTTACGATAGTAGTCTTCATATGCGAGTGTGTTTTTGCCACCAAGCCACCATAGTTTTTCAAACTCTACAGATCAGGATAAAAGCATCATCGAAAAGAGCCGTCCTCTACGGTTCCAATGAGCTATATATTAAGATGGTTAGCTTTGAAAAATGAGGGTGTTATCGTCTTTCCAGGAAAAGTTATCCTGGAAAGTTTTCACCGTCGTTCGCCGTGTTCGTGTTTGTGTATCAGTTGTTTATTAGTGTGACGACGATGCCAGCCAGGTGCGAAGCTGAGCCAGCTGCTGCTCAACAGCCGAGCGACTGGTACCACCACTGGACGCGCGGTTCTCCACGCTGCGTTCAAAGTCCCAAACCAGCTTGACATCTTCGCTGAATGATGGATGCAGCCCTTGCAAGTCCTGCAGTGTCAGCTCGCTCAGTGGGATGCCGCGAGTCTCAGCTAATCTGACAGCTGCGCCAGAAATGTGATGTGTTTCGCGGAATGGAACCTTCTTGCGTACCAAATACTCGGCCAGATCGGTGGCGAGCATGTCTGGAGTGAGAGCGGCGCGCATCTTGTCGGCACGAATCGACATTGTGGCAATGCATGCTGCGACAATCTGGAGAGTGCCGTCAAGAGTGTCAACGGCATCAAACATGGGCTCCTTGTCTTCCTGCAGGTCCTTGTTGTAGGTGCTCGGCAGGCCCTTGAGAGTCATCAGGATGGATGTCAATCCACCAAAGACACGGCCAGTCTTGCCTCGAATCAATTCGAGCGAATCGGGATTCTTCTTTTGTGGCATCAAACTGCTGCCAGTGCTGTAGGCGTCGGCAAGCTGGACGAATCCAAATTCGGCAGACGAGTAGATGATCAGGTCTTCGGCAAAGCGACTCAAATGAGTCGATGTCAACGTGGCCCAGAACAGCAGCTCAGCGACAAAGTCGCGGTCGCTGACGCCAAGCAAGCTGTTGGGAGATGGTCCACGGGCGAAACCCAAGTCGGCAGCCAACTGAGCACGGTCAATACCGAACGGATTACCAGCAAGAGCTCCGCATCCCAATGGAGATACATTGGCGCGATCGAGAAGCTGCTCGAGGCGCTCGGCATCGGCGTGCCAGGCCCAAGCGTGGCAGAGCAGGAAGTGGCTCCAGCGAATTGGCTGGGCACGCTGCAAGTGAGTGTATCCAGGCATCAGCACGTCAATCTCGGACGATGCGCGCTCAACAACGACGCCAACCAATGCACGCAGATGGCCCAGCAGCTGGGCACCGGCTTCACGCAGCCACAGTCGCATGTCAGTGGCAACTTGGTCGTTACGGCTGCGGCCAGTGTGCAGCTTGCCGGCCAATGGCCCGATCAGCTCGCCGAGACGGCGCTCGTTAGCAGTGTGGATGTCTTCATCACCGGCTTCCAAAGTGAACTCGCCGTGCTCCCACTCGGCTAATACCGCGTCGAGGCCGTCAAGTAGCTGCTTTTGCTCATCGGCAGTGAGCAAGCCAACGCGTCCTTGGGCAGCAACGTAGGCTTTTGAGCCAGTGATGTCTGCGCGGTGCATGCGCTTGTCAAACGAGATTGACGCGTTGAACTTTTCCATCAAAGGGTCGGTTGCACCGGAGAAGCGGCCGCCCCATAGCTTGGAGGCACCGGTGGAGGCAGCGGTGGCAGAGGTGGTCTTGTTGGCGAGTGTCATAGCTGGTACAGTGTTATTGAGTAGATCTGCTCTGCTGCTTTGTTGCTGTTGTTGTTGCTTTGTTGCTGTTGCTGATATTGTTTTTTCTGCGTGTGTGCGTGAAGGAGTAAACGAGTGAGTGAGTGAGTGAGTGAGTGAGTGAATAAGATCGGAATGAAGTGGAATGAAGTGGAGTGTAGAGTAAAGAGAAGCTCCAGCAGGAACAAGCACGCTGCTATAGCCGTTATAACCGTTACCATCTTGCAGTTCCCACCTTTCAGTTTGGCGGGTTGGTGACTCGATAAATTATGACAACTCCCAAACAGTCACACTCTGGCAGAAATCCTCATTCGCCGATTAGGAAAAAAAAACCAACTCACATTTCTGCCTCTTATCTCCACAACAGATCGATCATGGCCCTCCCTCTTCCCCTCCTTTGCTAAGGAGTGAGCGTGGATGTCCTTGACGAGCTCCAGAGTGTCGTCAACCTGCTGCTCTTTTCCTGGAAGGTGTCAAACTCAGTCAGAGCAGAAGCAGCAGTGTTTGAACGGAACTAATTTTGGTGCATTCTGATTGGCTCAGTTCTGATTGGCCCAATTTTATAGCACCTGTCCTGTCAATCGGACCCAAACCGAAGAGCAGCGACAGCGACAATAACAATAGCAGCAAAAACAGCAACAGCAACAGCAACAATAGCAACATCGTGCTAGGCCGGGGCTGGTGACTTTGTGCGACGCCGTGATACCACGAGTCCAAAAGTCGATGACGGTGCATCTGCAAACACCAATCCCCGCGCCATCAACATCTATCTCTCTCAACACTTTCTGAGCCTCTGAGCCTTTCTTTCCTTCTCTTTTTTATTCTTTTTTTTTTGATTCTTTCAAGCCGGCACAAACGACGACGACGACAGTTTGTACAAGTCTCTCCAGCTTGAACTCCTTTTTGTTTTTTGTTTTTTCGTCTTTGACGCTGATCAACCACTTCCTGCATCTCCGTTGCTCCACTACCTTCTCCTCACTCTCACTTTCTCACTCTAATTCTCACACACATACTATCACACTCTCTCCCTCCCTCTCTTTTCTCACATTAGCATCCACACTCCTCCCCTTGCTCTTGCATTGTTTGCACAATGTCGCTTCGAGATGAGTGGATCGAACTTGCAGATCCCGACAGCGGCAGGCAAGTGTTTGCGAACCTGGCTACTGGCGAGTGCAGCTGGCTGCGACCGATAACCGGCCCCGTCAAACCACGCAACCCGGCTGGCGAGTACTGGGAGCTGTTTGACGAAACCCACGAACTTCCTTACTACTACAACACTCTTACGGGCGATACGACGTGGGTTGCGCCAGACTCGCCAGACGTTGTTATTGTTCCTCTGCATGCTCTACAGCGATCCGTGCTGGGCAATCACATGTCGATGCTGGTGTCATCGAGAGCATCTGTCATGTTGGCTGGTGAGTTGCTTGCATCGCTCCCAAACGTACCCGGCTCAATTGGTCTGGATACTAGTGTAAGCAATGGCGGCGGCAGCGGCAGCGGCGGCGGTGGTGCCAGCGGTGGTGGTGGTGGCAACAGCGTGATGCCACTTCTTCCTTCGTTATCTGCTTCGGCATCGGCTTCATCAACTGTTGCAGTGCCAAGTGATCCATCTACGGCAACATCTTCCAGTGAGACCATGCCGCAGCCATTCCAGCAACAACAACAGCACCAACAACAGCACCAACAGCAACAAAAACAGCACCAACAACAGCACCAATACCAGCAACAACAGCAACAAAAACGAAAGCTATCTCACTCTCCATCTATGCCAGATACAAAGGTTGCGGCAATTAACACAACGCCAGCATCGACATTTACTGGTCCGCTAAGCCCAATTACCAGCTCAACGGCTTCTTTACCGGGCAGCGGCCAGCAGCAGCAACTCACTGCAGTTACAAATGGCAATGGTGTTGCACGTCACCAAATTGATGCATCTGCCCTCATGACACCACCGCTAGAGCCGCAGAGTCCAGCCAGCCCGCTAATTACAGCACAGCTGAATGCGTCGGATTCAGCCTTTGGAGATTCCCGTACAATCGGTGAACTTCTCACAGCTGATGAAAATATACGTCTTCCGGCTAGAGCTACGCCCGCAGCGATTAGTGCGAAATCAACCAAATTTGGCAGTGCCTCGGCCGCTCATCTTCCAACCAGGAACATTATTAGCCATTCAGTGACGCAATTTAATGACTCAGCCCAATCACAGGCCAGTCCCACTACCACAAATATGACTGTTAATTCCAGACCTTCCATGCAACTTGTTAGAGCAGCCAATATCGACGTCAACCCAGCCACAGCTACAGCTACAGCTACAGCTATGTCGCAATTACCACAATCACCACAATCACCACTTCTGCCACCTCAACTACAGCGACCAATGACATCAGCTGGAATCTCGTCAAATCCTGATGGTCAGATGCAACAGGCACTCAGAAAGGCATCAGCAAGCCGCCACATTTTGATTCCAGATGAATCAACTCTCAAGCGATCGGCATCCCGCGGTGCAATGAAGCGATACACGGTTACGGAAGAGATGAAGCGTGACATTAGTCAAACTCCATTTGAATCGTTTGCAGAATCACATTACGCACGACGCACCCAGGGCTTGTTTTTGCTCCGACGCCAGGTACCTGTTGAGAAGCTGCTGGTTTGGACGTGGATGCCAATGCGTCAACCGTTGCTTCCATTGCCACGCGGAATGAAGAAGGATGCTGTCAAGGCATTTGTGGTCATCCAGACAGTTATGGGCGACAGACCACAGCGGTCCGGTCAGAGTTTGTGGCAGAGCATCGAGTGGTTGGTGAGCACTGCGATTAGGACACCTGCACTGCGAGATGAAGTGTACTGCCAGCTCTGTCGACAGCTGCGCAGCAATCCATCATCTCAGAGTGCGCACAAGGGGTGGAGATTGATGTGCGTGTTTGCGTCTGCATTCCCGCCATCAAAGGAACTCGAGTGCTATCTCAAAAACTTTGTCGAGCGTCATTTTGAGACGTATACCGATCAGATTGATCAATGTGCGCAGTTTTCCTTCTCACGATTGATGCGCATTTGCACAACCGGCCCACAGTCTGCATCTCCATCAACTCGCGAGATTGAACGTGCATTCAATTCTCCATTGGCTCTCTCCGTGTTTGGCGAGTCGCTGGATCTGTTGATGCGGATGCCCAGTGTTCCCGACGAAGAACTTGGTGTGCCACGCGTCTTGTCATTCTTGGTAACTGCCGTGCTGATGCTCAATGGCCACCGCACTGAGGGTATCTTCCGCATTCCTGGCGATGTTAGCTTGGTCACGGCGTTGCGGACTCGTATCGACGAGGGCAAGTATGACTTGGCTGGCGTCAAGGATCCAAACGTGCCCGCCTCTTTGCTCAAGGCGTGGTTCCGTGAGATGGCTGAACCGTTGATTCCAACCGAGTGGTATAATGACAGCATCTCATTGGCGGCCAATTCGAAGCATGTAGTCACTGTTATCAAACGGCTGGAAGGCATACGATTGCGTGTTGTTGATTATGTGACTCAGTTCTTGCAGGTACTCGCTCGGCCTGAGAATGTTGTGCAAACCAAGATGAACGTGTCGAATCTGGCTGTTGTATTCGCACCATCGTACTTGAGATGTCCAGCTGAGAACAAGGCTGACATTTTTGCGAACACTACGGCCGAGCAGTCCTTTGTGAAAACGCTGATTCAATCGTGGCATGGAAGTCCAGTGCCAACTCAGCAATAACCAGAACCTCCTTTCTCCCTCCTCCGGCTTCCCATATCGTTCCCTTTATTTTGGTTCCTTTCTTTCTTTTTTCACTCTACCTTCCCTTTTGTTTATAATCCAGCCTCTCTTCATCCTCTCTAATCACTTCTTTTTCTTTGTTTAATTTTTGCTCATTAACATCTCAGCAACGCGTGACAAAACGTAGATTATGGAAAGGGAAAGAAGGAAAGGAGATAGAATGGATGGAATCTGGTACCTGGTAGGGCAGTCAACACACACAGGAACGAAAGATGGACTCCGTGTGAACAAGTGAAAACAAACAAAAAACATTAGGGGAATGGTAGACTTATGACGAATGTTTGTAATTAATTCTGATACTATTCTGTAATCAGGCGCTGTAATGGCTCGACGACATTGATCGAGTTAATGTACGGTCTAGCACTGTCATCAACTACAATATGTGGCTTGGTTGCTGCGATAAACATCCTAAAGCGCGCTTTGCCATCGTTGAGATCATACTCTGGAATAGCCACCTTAATATTTGCATACGCACACCAGGATGCTCTTTTAGAATAGGGATCTCCGTGGCGCTGGAAGTTGTAACGCCCCTCGCCAGTACCACCACTGTTGAGCCAGATCATTTTAGTCTCTTCATCATCGACTGTATGATGTTCAATATAATCGTTTTCTCGTGCGTCATACATAACCGAATACTTGACAGTAATGGCCCGAGGGTCACTGTCATGAGTAATGGTATTGTTGGTATTGACAGGCTCTGTAGTGATGCGAATGCGCGAGCGCATTTGGCCACCAGCACGAATGAGCAACTTTGGATGCGACGCTACGTCACCACCCATAGACTGTGGCACTGCAAAGTCATCATAAAAAATTCTTTTTTGGTTGGCCATTGTTCCGCAGATGTCTTCGGCTAAGCAGTCAGAGGGCTTTTCAGTGAGAATTGACCAAGCCTCTGTGAGTTCGACATCCCTAGTTGAATTGCCAAAGTATGGATAAAGAGATGGTTCACTGGGGCACGGCACGGTGCGAGGAATTGTAGGGTGGGACTTGAGTGGATCGACAATGCGCAATGTGAGTAGAGTTGCAATAACAGCCACAGCAACAGTTGGAAGAAATAGCCAGAGACGATTGATGGCAGTAACAGGCAATGCCAGTAAGTCATTTTGAGCGAGTGATATGGTGTTGACCGGTTCAGTAGAGTTGCTGTTGTTGATACTGTCGCTACTGCTCTGATCATTATTGCTTGGCGACTTGGACGGCATTGGCTGAACTTCAACGGCGGATTCGTCGGAATGTGTCATGTTAGTTTCTTGTTCGATTTCTGTTATTAGTGGCATTGATACGAGATCGAAGGAGAGCAAGCAGAGCAGACAGGCTGATATACAACCTGCAAAGCCTCAAATTCAAAACAGTGACATGCCTTGCTGGCACGATAGAGTGTATCCAAGAGAGATAGAGAGAGAGAGATGAGAGAATGATGCAGTCTTTGTTATTATTGTTTTTGTTTTTGACACGTTGCACATCAACAGTTCCACTGGTATTGGAATAGTCAACCGTGATTCCAAAACTCCGCAGCAATAACTGTGAAAGAGATGGGTGAAAGCGAGCGATCTCCTTCATCATTAGGACGCGTGTCCATGACCCATTTGATGGTTCGTAAGTGGATCGGGTCACAGTTGTGATCACTGAGCTTTCTCTAACTAGTCGATTTATTCATCATCATTGACTTTAAACTTGTTGGTGCATATCGAATGGAGGAGAGACAAGTGAGAAACAGTTAGTGCAGAGTAAAAAAGTAAATATGCAGAATGTAGAGAAAGTGAATGCAGTGAAGGGGAAAGAAAGTAGATGGCAAGAAAGTGAGTGCAGAGTGTCAAAGAATGCAAAGTAATGTTATGGCAAATGTTTTGTTTTATGCATGACAAGATGATTGTTTACTGCTTACGCATTGCAGCAATCCGTGCTGCGGCAATTGCACCGGCAATGTGGGGACCGAGGAAGAATAGAGGACGTGCCTTAGCATAGGCTTTTGGAATTGGAACCGGAGCAGGAACAGGAAGTGGGTTTGGGCGAGCGTCAACCATATCGATGTTGAACAGGCTCATCATGAGCATAGCGAACAGGAGGAAGAATGCAGTGAACTTCATTGCTGTGGATATGCGAGTATGCAAACGATGCTGAAAAGATATGTGCGAGAGTGAGCGAGAGAGAGACTGTGTGTGTGTGAGTGCAAAAGCTGGAAAGAAGAGAACGAGGTCGTGAATGAACGGCAAATCGACGCAGTCTTATATTCATTCCCTTGCTTTGCTATTCACAACCACTCACCAGTAGAATCTTGTAACAGTGAACACC
>MU602722.1:8586-31039 GCA_025201865.1 Ramicandelaber brevisporus | reverse complement strand
GACGTGCCTTAGCATAGGCTTTTGGAATTGGAACCGGAGCAGGAACAGGAAGTGGGTTTGGGCGAGCGTCAACCATATCGATGTTGAACAGGCTCATCATGAGCATAGCGAACAGGAGGAAGAATGCAGTGAACTTCATTGCTGTGGATATGCGAGTATGCAACCGATGCTGAAAAGATATGTGCGAGAGTGAGCGAGAGAGAGACTGTGTGTGTGTGAGTGCAAAAGCTGGAAAGAAGAGAACGAGGTCGTGAATGAACGGCAAATCGACGCAGTCTTATATTCATTCCCTTGCTTTGCTATTCACAACCACTCACCAGTAGAATCTTGTAACAGTGAACACCTGCAAAGCCTCCCCAGTTGCAAATAACTCCGCACTGCAGCTCACCACTTCCATAAAGCCTCGTATTCGTTTTCTTTTCAGTTAGTGTTTGTTCAAAAAGCCTCGTATTCGTTGTTCAGTCAACATTTTTTTTTTAGAAAGCCTCGAATATCCTTTTGAATCAACACTCATTTAACAAGCTTCCTCTTGGGCACAATTCCTGTTTTAAATAGACTCGCACAGACCATTATTAAACTGGTCTGTGTGCTCTCAACACTTTTTCGTGCAATCGATTAAAATTCTCATCCACAGTGGTCGAATCGTATGCAGTGGGTGGGTACGGATCTTCCTTCGAATTCGTATACTCTACCGCAGTCACGTTACTACGTTGCCCCCTCCTATCTCCCGTCTCGTTTCATTTGCGGTGATAATCATGGTCTGAGCTGACCAAACAAGTTACAGGGTTGTGCGTATGTATCAACTCGGACATTCCATCAATTTAACTGAGAGTGGGGGGAGTGGTGTGACGAGTTGTAGTAACTTAAATAGAACTCGCCACAGTGCCTTCGCCGCCGCATGCTTCCCGAGTTGTCGTTCTCTCCATCTTCGATTACTTCTCTCCCCCCCCCGCTACAGACGTTCTTTGCTCTCACCTTTTTTGACAGCTAAAGACACAGTGCTCAGCTTTTGCCTCCAGCGACACAAACCATTGCTTGCTCACTACTATATTCTGTGACCAAGCAATCCATTACTCTCATACAACCGCACGTCCACAGACGTATCCTACCCACCTCTTCTCCTCAAAAAAGTCATACATTGATGGTCAACTGCCTTGCAGTCTTCTTCATGGGCATCTTCGCACGCGCTACCGAACTCAACCCCTAAACACCACACATCCACCGAACTCCAACTCCACACCCTCTTCGTCCTGTCCCTCTTCGTTGTCTAAAAAATGCCAGTGTTCCACGACGGCGGTATCTCATCTCGCTTCAAGCGCTTCTTTGGCCTGACCCGCGATGGCGGCGGTGGCGGCGGCAATGGCTCCGGCTCTGCTGCTTCATCCGGCATGACTGATGATGAGTATGTCCGTTCCAAGGAAATTGCTGCGCGCATTGCCCATTACGCGCAGTCGCCGCTGTCTACCACCATCTCTGAGTGCTACCATATCACTCCACCCGGCTCCACCAACCTGTCACCAGCTGGCGTCCCGCTCTCTGCCAGTGCTCTTGATCCCGCTTTACTTTCCGCCTCAACCGTAACCGGACTCACCCTTGAAGAGGCCGAACGCCGTCGTCGCATCTACGGCCCTAACAAGCTCGATTCCGTCAAGCCTCCATCCTGGTACATGCTCCTGTTCCAGGCAATTGTGCATCCATTCAACATTTTGTTGTTGGTGCTCGGTGCTATCAGCATTGCTACCGGTGACAAGAAGACGTTTGGAATGATGCTGGCCATGATTGCCCTGAGTGCCGGCATGCGCTATTACCAAGAAATGCGCTCGACTGTAGCGGTGGCGCGTTTGCGTGACATGATCAAGGCCACCACAAAGGTGCTTCGTACTCGTACCCCATCGAGCAAGGTGGATGGCGATTTCAAGGACCAGGGATTGCACCGTAAGGTGTCTCGTCAATACTCGCCAATTGCTGCCGATGAAGAATCGATGATGTCTATCACGCCTGACTTGGTTGTCACTGGTGGTGGCAAAGGTGATGTGTCTCAGCCATATGAGGGTCCGGGTTCTGGCAATGCTGAGGGATACATTGTCGAGATTCCAGTAGAAGAGGTGGTTCCTGGTGATGTGGTTGTTCTGTCTGCTGGTAGCTCTGTGCCTGCTGACATCCGCCTGATTGAGTCTCGCGATTTGCTCATTTCGCAGTCTGCACTCACTGGCGAAGTCATTCCCGTTGAGAAGGATGCCGCTTTTAATGCCGACAAGCCAGTCCCAGAATCCACGTCTGAGATTGAAGTTGTGACTGATACCGATGTCGATGCTACTACTGGTGATGCTACCGCTGCTCCATCCGACTCCTCGACTGGTTTGCTTGACCATCCAAACGTCGTCATCATGGGCACCAATGTCGTCTCTGGCTACGGTCGCGGCATTGTCATCTCCACCGGCAACCAGACATACATGTCGTCCATTGCTGCCAGTCTCGCTCGTCAGCAGCCTGTCAATGCCTTCCAGCTTGGCATTCGCCGTGTCTCATTGATTCTCTCTGGCTTTATGCTCGTTATGGTTCCAATCGTCATTGTTCTCAACGGTGTCACCACCAAGGCTTGGCGTGATGCTGCTCTCTTTGGAATTGCTGTTGCTGTCGGTCTGGTTCCGGAGATGCTGCCCATGATCCTCAATGCCAATTTGGCACTTGGTGCAGTGCAGCTTGTCAAGCGTAAGACCATCGTTAAGCGCCTGGATGCGATCCAGAACCTTGGAGCAATGGACGTGGTTTGCTCCGACAAGACTGGCACGCTGACTCAAGACCAGGTTGACTTGGCCGCCATTCGTGACGCTCAGTTGACCGAACGCAAGGTTGGCGATATTTTGCACCTGGCGTTCATCAATGCTGCCATGCAATCCGGCATGCGCAATGCGTTGGATGACGCCATAATTCGTGCGGCTGATGAGCGTGCTTTGCTATACAACAAGGTGGATGTTGAGATTAATGACGTAAGCTGCGAAGAATCCAAGATGGTGACCGTCGGTGCACTGGAGCAGATGTGGGTCAAGGTTGATGAGATCCCATTTGATTTTACCCGCCGTCGCGTGTCGATTGCACTCCAACACAAGCACAAATCTGCTGGCAACAACCGTACTGGATCATCCTTGATGCTGGTGTGCAAAGGTGCTCTTGAGGATACATTGGCGCAATGCTCGTTTATTGCATCGTCTGGCTACACCATCTACGACACCGCTCAGCCTACTGCGCCGCTGGCTGATGAGACTCGTGCTGCCATTCTGGAGCATTCACACAACCTGAACGCTGACGGTATGCGTGTGCTCGCCATTGCAACCAAGGTTCTCCATTCTGCTGTCGATGATCCAATCACCACTGATCCTGGCCTCAAGATTAGCGACGAATCCGACATGGTGTTCCACGGCATGGTTGCTTTCCTCGATCCGCCCAAGGAATCTGCTGCACCGGCTATCCAAGACTTTGCCAAGCTCGGCGTTGCCATCAAGGTGTTGACTGGCGACAGCTTGACTATTGCCCAGCGTGTCTGCCGTGATGTTGGCATCGATACCACTGTCATGGTCACCGGCCCACAGCTCGAAGCAATGAAGCGTGGCGAGTTTGCCGAAGCCGTTCGCTCTGCCACCGTGCTGGCCAAGTTGACTCCCACACAGAAGCTCGAAGTTGTCAAGGAGTTGCAGGCTCAAGGCCGCACGGTTGGCTTCCTCGGCGATGGTATCAACGACGCTCTGGCACTCCGCGGCGCTGATGTTGGCATTTCTGTCGAGACCGGCACTGCTATTGCCAAAGATGCCGCCGATGTCATCTTGACTGAGAAGTCGCTTGCTGTCATTTCCTGGGCCATTCGTCGCGGTCGCACCACTCACGGCAACACCATCAAGTACATCAAGATGACCGCCTCGTCCAACTTTGGCAACGTCTTCTCAATGCTCGTCGCCGCTGCCTGGCTGCCGTTCACCCCGATGACCGCCATGCAACTGCTTGCCCAGAACCTGCTGTACGACATTAGCCAGCTTGCCATTCCATGGGACCACATGGACGAGGAGTACCTGCTCAAGCCCCGTGCATGGGACGCTGGCTCCATTGTTCGCTTTATGGCCTGTCTCGGTCCAACATCCTCCGTCTTTGACATCTCCACGTTTTTGCTCATGTGGTTCTACTATGGTGTTCGCACCGAACAAGATGCCCCCATTCTGCGTTCGAGCTGGTTCACGCTTGGTTTCGTAACACAGACCATCATTGTGCACATTATTCGCACACCCAAGATTCCATTTGTTCAGAGCCGTGCCTCATGGCAGGTATGTGTGATGAGCTTGGTGATTTTGGCCATTGGTATTTCACTCCCCTACACGCCGCTGGGCAAGGATGGGCTGGAAATGGTGCACCCGCCACAGACCTTCTACGGCTTCTTTGTGCTATTCGTCTTTTTGTACATGGTCCTTGCGCAAATTGTCAAGTACATTTATGTGCGTCGTTTCAAGGAATGGCTCTAAATTGAATGAGTTTTAACAGAGTTGTTTTATTGAGTAAATCCGTGTGATTATAGTAAAAAAGTAAAATAGAATACCTATTCCCATTCCCATTCCCATCTCATAAGTAAGCTGTGCTGTGTGCATTGCATAGTTCTCATGCATGCACATACAGCGATCAATGATGGTAGAGGTTGAAACTCTTTTTAAAACAGGCTCAAACAAACATTAGGAGAGTAAATGTTAAAAACTACTTGTTTGGTTACTTAGCCGCAATATGAATATCGGCTGGATGACTTTACGAATTTAACGGCAGGGAAGTCCTTACGATAGTTGCCCAAAACCTCCTTGTCAACATTAACGGCTGTGCAAACTGCCAAACGTACGAAACACTTGAGCAACGCACCAATAGCAGCCTCATACTCTTCTGACTTGGTGTACTTGTCCACTATAAACTTAAACGAGTGGACTGTACTATTTACAATGCCGCCCAAACAATCAGTACCATCGGAAGATTGTTCACTAATGCCAACTTCGCTGTTTCGCTCTGCAAAAGTAGCGTCAATGAGATGAATCTCTGTCAGTACTGGCGCTTGCACGAGTAACATCAACGTATACGGCGTCATCTTGACCGCTTCCAATTCAATTGACCGCAGACAGAGGAACGGAGACAGCTTCAAAGCGGCGATATCTCCAGTACTCTTATGCGGCATCTCCATCAAATATCCGGAACTACTGTAGAAGAATGCAATACTCAAGTGAGCAAGCTTGGGCAAGGCATCCCCGATATCACGTAGATCAGACTCATCTACTTCATCGACTTCGAGTGTGTCATGATACATAGTCAGATGCTCAACATTCGGCAAAGTCGAGAGATGTGGGGTAACTTTGTCCAAGAAAAGAGCGCCCTCTACGACAAGCTTGCGCACAGATGGCCACGGACTTGCAAAAATACTTTTAAGCACTATATCTGCACCACCAGCACATTGGTAAACATCAGCATTCAATTTCAGTTCTTGAACAGCAGGGAACAACGACCCAAAGTCAAACTGTGAGCAAATCTCGCTACTGGAATCGCAGCAAATATGGAGTTTCAGCTTCTTCAGCACCGGAAAGTTGAGGGTTTTGCGTTTATTAAGCGGAATGCTTGTCAGGAGTCTGCCAAGTCTTTCTGTGCCACACTTTTCATCATCAGGTCCGACTTCAAAGTCGACCAAGTGGCGTAAGAGAAAACCGTTAGTATCAGTTTGGTTGGTGTCGCCAAAGTCAATGACATCGTTCTCAATCTTGAAACACAGTTGAGCCTTTTCACTCTGTGATTTGAGCCATGGCATCAGCTTGGGTGAATCCTGCAAAGCAAATGCACCATGCATTCTCCATTCAATCGTTAATTTGCCAGAACAGTTGTCAACTTGAAGGCTTAACCACTGGATGACCGGATCATCATCAACAGTCGTATTATGCATATCGCTGTGTTCCTTGTAGAAAGAGAGTTCAAGGCACTGGAGCCGCTCAAGAGGCTTGCCCTGTGCAGCCACAATTACATTCTTGAGCTGATAATACGGAATCCACAGATGGGTGAGGTTAGGGAAAGTCGACAGCAAGTCGTCTGATATTGGGATGTTGCGTTGGCTTTTGAAGCAACGCACCAAATGTCCATATGTCTTGAGCGCTTCCTGCGGCATGCTGACGTTGTACGAAACACTCTTGTCAAGACGACGCCAGATGCGCTCTGCAAAGAGTTCGTGGAACGCCTTGTTTACGGTCAGAGTAGGTACGGCTTCCTGCCGAGCAAAGAACTCGGTAATCAGCTCCTGCAGTTCGCGCGGCAGACTGAACAGCAGCGAAACGAGGTCAGGTTCAGCGATCATCTTGTTAAGTTTGCTAGTGCTGTAGGTGAATGGTAACACCATGAAGTCGATATGAGAGACAGGCGAACCATCCTCCCTACAACTCTCAAGATATGGTACCTGAACGGGACAAGTCATACAAACAGCGATATCAACATTGTTTATGCCTGTCTCCAAACAAATTAAGCTCGCTTCAAACGTGTTGGAACAACGAGTGACAGCGGAAGAAGCAGTGGTGTATGATGCAGCCAGAGCTGGACAGTTCTTGGTGGCGACGATGAATCCAGGCGGATTTGCACAATTATGACTATGCTTATCGTGTCAAGTGACATATGGCGGGACAGGTTCGGAAAGGTACCGTGGTCTATTCTCACACTAGAGTCAACTGTGTCATCGTCATCATCATCACCACGTGTATATGTCGTGCGCGCAGTTTGAGTGTCAGAAACCAAGTCACACCTTTTGGATTTTTTGCTGTTGTTGTTGGGTTAATTACCAACACCCGCAACGTCATACATTCTGCCACAGTGCAGTGAGTAAGTTGGAACGGGGTGACCAGTTTCCACACCACTGCGAGGTCTCCATCCACGTTTCGCTGTTTCTACCGTCGGCATGCGAGATTTCCGACTTGCAACACCCAAAATAAAAGCAAAAACAAAAACAAAAAGGGGGCTTGGCTTACGAGAGAGTGAGAGCAACCAACTGCCTTCGAGTTACCACATGGTCTATGAAGAAAAAAAATAAGCCTCTGACACGACCCAACACAGAACCGTGCCAAACATAAAAAGAGCGAGGCGCAGGTTCTCGTTTCGTTTCGTTTTGTTTTGCAACTTCTAACCAACCTCGTCCTCATCAATATCCACACTCTTCCCTCCAACTCTCGCTCCTGTAACCCTTCAACTTGCAAGCCAAAAAAATCTCTTCTAAAATCTAACAAACATGGTTGATCCAGGTCGTCTCCCTCCTCGCTCTATCAAGGAAACTCACATCGTTACCAAGCTGGTTGCCGTGCCAGCTGACGAGGCTATTGACATCACCGCTGCTCCAACTGAAACTGTAGCCAAGTCGCAAGAAACCTCGAGCACTGCTGCTGTTGCTACTACTACTTCAGATGCAAAGGAAGCCACGGCCACCACTTCCTCTGCTTAAATACAATCAACTCGCTCTTTGTTCTACACCGTTTCACGAAATTGTCATCTTACACACACACACTCTCTCTCTCTCTCTTCTGTATCGTCTTTGTCTTTAACCATTTAACATAGTATTGTAACTCAGCATTGTTTCAAGATAAGAAGAAGATGGCAATGTGATAATAAAGTGTAAATTAAGAATGTGTAAAAGTAAAAGTAATCTTGTCAATCAATGAGTGAGTGACCATGTTTAAATTAACTCAAGAAAAGAAGAGAAGATTTGAGAATATTTGAGATTTGAGATTTGAGATTTGACTTACTACAACAGCATACTTTGCCATACTTTGCTCGCTCGTTTATCTAAATGTTCTTGACAACTCTCACCTTGTGCATAGTCGGCAGCTTCGCAATCATCAATACAATCAGCGACGACAAACTAATCGTAAATGTAACAATGTCATAGTGCGAATAATGCGTGCTGATCAAGAACAGCACAATAGGCGTGGCCGTCAAAAACTTTTTTGTTGGTGTAAACTCTGATCCGCCGTCAATCTGTTCCCACAAATTCAAGTCTGCGTACTCGCCCTGGTCGACTTCAAACGGCGTGCCTGTCAGCGTATGGAACATGATGAATTGGCCAATGTTGTACACAAGCGTCGTCAAGGTCCAGCTAACTTCCGAAGAGACAAACGGAATGCTCGAGAAGACGATTTTGGCAAAGACAATGAGCACAATGTGAACGAGCCATGATCCTCGGCTGTTGACCCAGCTGGCGTTAATGTTGACGCCGGATGCCGAATCGGGAATGCTGAGCTCGGACGATACGTACTTGAGCGAGCCGCCCTTTGAATTGTTTGGGGTGGATCTGCCTGAAGATGATGGAGAGGCGGCAGCGCGGAGAGTCGCCAGCGTTGGAGTTGTGGCCGTTGATGTTGCCGAGCTGTGTTTCAAAGCCATTTCTATGCTATGCTATGCTTTGTCGTGGCTGTGCTGTACTGTACTGATGCTCAGACTGACCGACTGACTGACTGATTGACTGACTGATTTGCTTGGTTGATGTTTGTGAAACTGACGTGGCTAGTTAATAGAACGGAGGGCTCGGTAGAAATACAAAAAAAAAGCGAGTCTGTGATTGCTAGTGAGTGCGAGTGTCAGCACAAGTGAAGTTCAGGTGCGGATCAACTTTCCTGTCCAGCAACTTGGCAGAAGAAAGAACAGGGAGAAAAAAAAAAAAAAAACAGGAAAAAAGCTCAAGCTAAAATAAGAGTCGGCGTCACGCGATACGATGCTTCTCTTCGCGTGGTCGGACGAACGAACTCCTATGAAAATGTAGAGAGAAAAAGAGGGAGCCAGGCTATAGATAGCGTGTTCGTTTCCCTTTGGCTCTCTCGGTGAGATAGTGTTCAAATTTTTTTTGTATCTCGTTCGGTACTCTCGGAGTATAACTTCAATTTACACTAAATGAATTACAGGAGGGATGGTAATCAGCTTTCTTTGTTTGTTTTTAACAACAGGCAGACCCCGGTAAAAAGTCTCCCATGAAAAACAGTTTGATATTTGGATACACTTCTTCAATTTCACCGCCTATAAGATAATAATCGGCCACTGCCAATTGAGCCAAATTGGGGAAATGGGGTATGATACAATAAAGCTCATCAAGAAACACGAAATACACCTGTTGACAAAATTAATTCACAATATAGTACTACTAATAATAATAAAAGAGTTAAAACAGAGAAGAATATAAAGTGATGAAAGAAAAGAGTTAGAAAATAATAATAATTAAAAAAGATGGAACTAATTAGACAATATCCATGGCATTTGACTGTTGAGCCTGTTGTGGCTGCTGTTGTGGCTGCTGAGCCTGCTGCTGAGACTGCTGTTTCTGTGATTGTACTTGAGAGGGCAATAAACCGAGCTCTTCCATTTTAGCACGCATGGCCAAACGCTCATGGACAACAGCTCTTCTCTGGCGCTCCAATTCACGGCGCTCATTATCAACCATCCTTTCAAGCTCCTCCAGCTGCTGCATCTTGTATTCCAGTTTACGAATCTGCAATTCAACTGCCTCATGAACTTTGCTCTCCATCATGCGCTCTTCATTCTCAGCAATCACACGTGCCTTGGCTGCAGCCGCTCCCAGTGCAGTGGCAGCCGCCTTTGTCGCAACATCCTGGCTAATTTCACTGCCTTCACTTCCACCAGTCTTGGCACCCTCACCAGTATTCGCCTCAGCATTGGATGATGATGATGATGCTGATGCCGAGGATGTGCCATTGGTAGTAGCAGTGCCAGGACGAGCAGTGGCTTCACGAGACAGTTCCACCAGAGCCGATTGAGCAGCTGCGGCGGCCACGCCTGGACTAACATTCGAAGCCAAAAACGCCACAACAGACATGACGGGATTATCCAACTGGTTGAATGGAATGTTGTGGAACTGAAGTGGTCCAAGTGACGCTGCTCCATTCTCACTCAGTGTGCCATTTGCGGTGGCAGGCACATTGACACCCACCTGAGCAGAAACAGCGCTGGCATATGGATCCTCAATGGGCAGCTGCAAAAAGTGGGTTACACACTGCTCGCGAGTACGAGTTCCAACGTGAGCTGCAATCTTTGCCCAATCATTGCCAAACATTTCCAATCCCTCGAGCAAAAGAAGAGTCTCGCTGTCTTCCCACGAAGAATCAGAGCCCGAAGCATGGCGGAATGGACCATGCGCCATTGATTCGAGACGGACAAAGTCAGCGCTGCTCATGGTAGATGGAAAGCGACCATCGTTGTAGCATGGAGGACACAGGTCGATGGTGCGAGTGCGGATGCTGTGATAGCGAACGGAGGTGCAATCAACACCGCAGGTTGCACAAGAGTAGGCTGGCACTGGAGCTGGTGAACCACCGGCAGCAACAGCGGCAGAATCCTGGGCAGTAGCAGCAGCAATGGCGGTGGAAGTGGCAGCAGTGGTGCCCTCAAAGACATTCTGGCGCAAGTCGAGGTTGGCAGGAGCATCTGGGTTCTTTTTCAATGCTTCTTTGACAGCTTCACGGTGAGCATCCGAGGCAGCAGTGGCAGTGCCAAGCGGGCCATTTGGAGCAAACGGGACCAAACCACGAGGAGTATCAGCCGTGACACGGAAGTGAGCAGTGAATGGAGGACCAAGGAGAGAGGGACGGTTCATTGGATCAATCTGGTAGTTAATGAGACCCCATTGCTCAAGGAATGCATGGACTCGCATAATGGCGCATACATCTCCAACCAAGTTGCGACGACATGCCGTAACAGTCAAGTACTCCAAGGGTGATAAGCGGTAGGCATTGATCATAAAGTTGCGGTACTCCATGTAGACAGCTGGAGTCTTTGAGCGATTGCGACCCGAGAAGAATTCAGGCAGCGCAGCCTTCTCATTCGAATGGATTTTGGAGAAATCAAACCAAGCTGAGTAACTGGGAATTATGATTTCATGCGTTTGTTTGGCAAGATTGCGACGTGCATCCTCCTCCAAACGGCGCAGCTGCTGTTGCTTGAGATGAGCTGCTGCTGCTTCATCGGCAATTGTCACAGCAGATGGACGACCCGGACCACCTCCTTGAGTAGCTGCTGTTGCTGCTGTTGCTGTTGTTGCTGCTACTGCTGCTGTTGATGGACCCGCGGCCGCAGCAGTGCTTGAAGAGTCATCCTTCTGAGTATCGCTATCAGCACCGGCTGGTTCATCCACATCCATGTCATCATCATCATCAGCTGCTTTATCAGGCTGATCGGCTGGTTGTGGCTCAATATTAGCCAATCTATCGCCTCTTACTGGTTCCATTTCATTCTTCTTCCATTTTGGAGGCTGGCGTGATGCGTCAAAATCTACCACTCCAACTACTGATGAGCTGGCTGCGGCCAAATCACCTCCTTCTGTGTTGCGACGCACTCCGTACATGTCATTGACGAGACTCTCTGGTGCTTCAACTCCTACGTACTGTGGCTGATTCTGTCCATATCCACTAGACTGGCTGGTCGGCTGTTCAGACTGAGTGTGCTGGGCATTCTGAGCAAGACGAGCTTCGCGGGATGCATGCAATTCATAATCAGCCTCAGCATTCCACTCGTTGAAATTGAAAGAATCAGTAATCCAACGAGATGTAACTTGCCAGGCACCAGCTGGCCGAGGCTCATTGACAGATGGGCCAAGTCCATTTGAAGCAGATCCATCCAGCCATTGATCGTAAGAAGCCGGTCTTCCATAATAATGGATCAACACTCTTCCATCCCCTGAACCGCTAGTGCCCGATACTGATGCTTGAGCAGGCTGCGGTTCCGCTCCATCGTTGACCGGATGGATATAGTGAGTATGATTGGCTGATTCTTCAACAATCATTCCGTGCATTGATGCAGCCAGCGAAGCAAGCCGAGCACGCTCATTCTCGCTAATGTTTGGACTGAGTGCAATGCGCGGATATGAAAGCAATCCCTGTCCGCGCAAAGTAACCTCAACCTCGGCAATCAGCTGCTGCCAGGTTGGATCCAGTCCGCCTGTGGTCAATGCATTGATCACCATCTGAGGATTAGAAACGTTATTTCTAACCCAGCTTCCAATGTCAAGATGTCCGCGTCTTGCTATTGATGCAACGGCTGCTGTAAGCAAATTATAGATTGGAGTGAATGCTTCGGACTCATTCGCCTGAGGAACTGTAAAGAAGCGTGCGGGAATCTTTGGCATCTGACGCGGTGCGCCTGGCTGCATTCCAACAGCTGCTGCGCCAAGTAATGATTCCTGAGCAATGCGAAGTCCAAGCATCAACCCCAGCATGTCTTCTGCTGCAAACGTCGGGCTGTTGGCATTGGCTGCAGCCGTGGCAGCTGAAGGTGTAGTCTCTGATATGATACCAACAACTGTGAGCCAGATCTGTGGAACCAGCGGTGCAAGGCGAGCAGCTGCATCGGCTGGGAAGGCTGCTCCGGGTGCAACAAGAGCTGCGTCCGCCTCTGGCTGCTGCATCGTGGCCGAGTTCATCTTTGTTGTTGTTGTTGCTGTTGTTGCTGTTGATGTTGTTGTTCAAAGTTGCAACAAAATCGTGAAGTTGTTTTGAGAGGGAAAAAAAAAAACACTCCTTCACGGCGAACACACACAGAGAGAATGTGTGTATTTTGTCTTCTCTCTGTCGTTTTGCTTCGCTGCCTCGATCTTTCACCTCACCACAGCAGCGGTGCAGGTTGGCAGGCAGGTAGGTTGGCAGGTTGGCAGGCTGGCAGCTTGTAGAAAGTACTGCTGAGGAAGTTGAGTTGTATGAAGCTGTCAACGATGTTACAAAGCGAGCGAGCGATACAAGAGCATTAGTTTGCTCGCAAGATGACATTATCACTATAAAGCATCCTGTGAAATCGAGTATTATACCAAGCGATATTCACTTTGATGTTAAATCTAAGACGTTGTAGCGAAATGATTTATATATTTGGGTGAAAAGCGTTGAAGTGATTGTTAGTGGTGGTCATGTATATAGTAGGGATGGCCAGTAAGATATCCAGCTCCTCGCAATGGTATTGAGTTTTTAAATGCAGCGTCAAGAGGGGAGCCATGACGTCCATAAGAGCGTGATTCGAAATCTGAATAGCAGCCAGGATCTGCTTTTTGATCCCAAACTCTTGACCAGCTCGGCTCTGGCGCTGGCGGCGCGGTGGCGACGTAGTAGGATGAGAAAAAAGAGTACATTCAGAGTCAGAGTTATATTTCAAGTCTGTGTAGGAACTTGGATGGTTCAGAAAGAAAGAGAGAGAGACTGTAGCAACAGTAGCAAAAGAAGTGTGGATTTCAGCGACACACAACATCAGGGGGACGACGTGAGCATGAAGAGTTGTTCATATTTATACCTCTGACGCACATACACAATAATACAGTCGGAGGGTACAGGGTAGTGGATCATGCCACTGGAGACTCTGTGTGCAAGCCGGTAAGTGAATGTGAAACAAAGGCGGACACATCGCCGCTAGTGAAAAAATAAACAGTCGAGTGGAATGTCAATGTGGTCTTGGATACACTGTGAGCGCCACTAGAGAACTTGCAGGCAGCATTGGTGATCCTTGCGTCTTGTCTGCATAGTGACGGTGGGTTGACGCATATTGAAGAACATGAAGTACCATCTGGTAGGGCAAGCCCCTCGACGACAAAGCCAAGAGATGGTCTTTTCATGGTTCAGCCAACCAGAGTCACTCTGGAGCGAATGACCTACCACTTGACACGCAGTGTATTGCTGCCATTCTTGCAGTTAACCTCGCATCAAACTGTGGCGGCAAGATTTCACACATCTTTTGCCCATGAATGTCGATTAAACAGACCAGTGCTTAAGTAGGTATTCATCATCATTCAAAGAAAAGAACCACACCGTCCGGTCCAAATGAGGACTAGTTCCAGTTCTCTTGGTTGGATTCGTAAGAATAGTAGATTCTTCTAACTCCAGCTCGTGGTTGCAAGCTTACAGCCACGAGCTGTTCTTCCGAATTTTTTTTTTTACCTCTGAATTTGCTCGTGTGTTTTTTTTCTTTCTTTCTTTTCATTATCTGGAACCGACTGCCTCCACCTCCCGTCGCCAACACCACCAGCATTGCAACTATGATCAACATGTCGCGTTCAGCTGCCGTCAAGCGCGGCCTCACCACTGCCAGCAGCAGACTTATCCCGCCAGCAGCGATCACCAGCGGTATGTTTGAATAGAGATCGACTCGGATTTAGCTTCGCACGAGCACACACACGCGCAAACGCATCACCACCGGAGAGGTTGCTGATCGCCGCCCTTCCGACCACCCGAACGACAGCGTGAACCAACAACACCCGTACTGACATTGCCCCTCCCTCCCCGCTGCTCGCATCCATGCATTGCTGATTCTGTGATTCTGTATCGACGATAAACAGCTCGGTCATTCATGTGGTCTGCTCGCGCTTCGCAAGCTGCCCCAGCACCAACTTCCATCAACCACGCAACTGGTCGCGCAGCCGACATTCCAACTCTCAAATCCGAGTACTCTCAGCTCCCGGGCTCTCTCACATCCGGCCTGCCAGAGGGTCAATACCAAAATAGCAACGTTCTCGACATTATGGCCAAGACGCTGCTTCTCACCGATTTGTTGCGCGGTTCCATGGTCGTGATGGAGCAATTCCTCCGTCCACCATACACCATCAACTACCCTTACGAGAAGGGTCCACTCTCTCCACGATTCCGCGGTGAACACGCTCTGCGTCGCTACCCATCTGGCGAGGAGCGATGCATTGCTTGCAAACTGTGCGAAGCCGTATGCCCAGCACAGGCTATCACAATTGAGGCTGAGGAGCGTGCGGATGGATCTCGCCGTACCACTCGCTACGATATCGACATGACTAAGTGCATTTACTGCGGTTTCTGTCAGGAGGCATGCCCGGTTGATGCCATTGTCGAGGGTCCAAACTACGAGTATGCTACCGAGACTCACGAGGAGTTGCTCTACAACAAGGAGAAGCTGTTGGCAAACGGCGACAAGTGGGAGACTGAAATTGCTGCCAACATTCAGGCCGACCATCTTTACCGCTAATATAACCTTATTTTTCAATAAAATAAAAAAAAATGAAAAGGAAAGGTTTGCTTTCAACGATATTCTTATAAATTGCCTTGTAAGTAAGCAGTAGCAATTCCTGCAAATCTGGCTGTAGTCTGTTACAGTAGTCATCAAAATTATAACTTGCTTGTGGCCAGAAGATGGCACTCGATGAATTCGTCGAGTTGATGAATACTTGATCTGGTTGACGATGGATAGTCACCATCACACGCTGGCGAGATTAGCGATAGACTGAGCTGCATCGTGCCACTGTAGTCATTGCACCAGGCTCACCCGCTAGCATAGCCCGCTTGGTCCACCATCCATCTCGTCCAGCTGCGGCGATCTGCTCGATTGCATCAGCCGGATCCCAAAATCGGCAGAAGCCAGCCAGAACAGACTCGAGCTGATCTCAAACAGCACAAACAACACAAACAGCACAAACAGCACAAACAAAACCAGCAGCTCGAGATGCTCAGCGCCACAGCTGTCTCGCGGCGGCCGTCCGCTCTCCCCAAGCTGCCAACCATTGCCGATCTGCTCAAGATCTACGGCGTGCAGGCGTCGGCGCGGCTCAGCCAGAACTTCCTGCTGAATCCAAACGTCACTCGCAGCATTCTCGACCGCTCTCGCTTCGCATTCGGCGCCGCTTCCTCGCTCTCGTCGTCGTCAACGTCGTCGTCGCCGCTCTCGCAGCGCAGAAGGCAGACGCTCGTGGTCGAGGTCGGGCCGGGACCGGGCATTCTCACGCGCTCGCTGCTGGAGGCTGGCGCGGACTGCGTGGTTGGCGTCGAGCTGGACACCAGGTTTGCGCCGATTCTGGACCAGCTGCACGAGGCGTCGGACGGGCGGTTCGCGCCGATCTACGGCAACATGCTGACGCACGACCACGCCGACATTGTGCGGAAGGCGTGCGAGATGCGGGGATGCACGCCGCAGGATTTCGGGCAGGTGCACATTGTGGGCAATCTGCCGTTTGGAGTGAGCAATCGGCTCATGATGGACTGGCTGCGGATGGCGTACTACAGAGAAGGGCTCTTTGGCATCGACAAGATGAACCTCTCGCTGTCGTCATCAGCAGATGCACCAGATGTGACAACAGCAGCGACAACAGCAGATGCAGCAGCACAAACAGTATCACAGACAGGAGCCAGCGAGACAGGCTCGCTGCCGGTGACATCGATGCTGCTGATGTTCCAGAAGGAAGTCGGCGACCGGATAGTAGCGCCGCCAGGCAAGCATCCGCGGTCGCGCTACTCGGTTCTCGCGCAGCTGATCTTCAACATCCGGCAGGTGTGCGTGGTGAAAGGCGCGACGTTTGTGCCTCCGCCAAAGGTCGACGCATCGGTCATTGCGTGTGTTGCAATCGGGGTCTGCATGTGATCGACCAATGGATAGCGTTGTACCCTTACCACGTGACTGACTCGATGCAGGAGAGCCCGATTTGTCTTTGGTCCCCAGGTCCCGAACCTAGCATAATTGATCTTTCTCGTTCCTCCTTTTATTACTATACACATCCTCACAATCTTTCAATAATACTGTTTGTCCTAGCATTATTGTCAGTGCTCGCTCTGTAGGCATCACTCGATCAGTGCCGTTTGCAACAGCCCTTCTTATTGAAAGATTGTTTATACGAGGTATAGGCATATGTTTGGTGCAGCCAATCTAGGCGCGTACTCTGGTGACTACGACGAGACCGCGGATGGCTACGCCACTCCCTGGGACGACGGCCAGTACGAGTCCAGTAATCTCGGCTGGACAGGTCGCCGCGAACCTACTCGAGCTCCTAATCTCAGCCCTTTGCAAACTCCTCATCAGCCTGACTTCACTGGCTTCTCGTCAGTCCGTCCCAAGACTGAGAGTAGCAAAGCCCCGCCGCACTCCACCAACGTTAGGCACGCCGCTGAACCCAACGTTCTCTTGCGTTTTACAGATTGCTCACTGATTATGATAACATGCCCAGTTGGTAGACGTGTCATGGCACTGTGGGAGAACATCAAAGCGAACACCCGGCCGGCCACCAAGAAGTCCATGACACCAGAGGACGTCAACAGCTTCTGCAAGGGAATGAACAAATTCGATCCACTCAACATCGATTTCGTGTACTGGGCATGGAAGCAAGTGTTGGTGCCATTGGCTGGCGAGATGCAAGATATACACGTCAGAGACAGCACGCTGGTCACTATTATCAAGGAACTGATCCCAACGGCAGAAGCTGAAGCCCTCAAAGCCAACTACATCAATGGCCCGGCAATCATCGCTGAGTTAGAGAATAAATTCTGCAGCAAACACTTCGCGCTCAACTACTCGAGTCGGCTCTCATCCGGTGCTGCTTACAAGGATATTCCAGCCGATCAAATCGCCATCCGTTTGACCCTTGACTTGGAGCAGTCGCAGTTCCACTACACCATGACTGATCCGATATGGAAGCTTGCTATGCTTCAGGCCATGGCCAATGAGTTCCCAAATGTGGCCGTCGACGTAGGTGCGATTCCAACGAAGCATCTTAGCATCAAGCTCTCCGAGAAGGTAGCTGAGTTCATCTGCAGAATTAAAGAGCTCAAGGAAGTCGCTCCAGCTCGTCTCAGCATCAAGGGTCGTAAGGCAGGCGCAACTTTGCCAGTCTTCGCCGAGTCCTCAACAACCACCGCCTCTGCTCCCTCTGTCACGCTGGCCGCCATCGCTCCTGTTCCTGTGCAAGCACCACCTACGACGGCGAAGCCAACCGACAAGCCCAAGAGCAACAAGAAGTCACGCTGGCAGAAGGAGCGCGAGAAGTTCAAGGCTGTCGAAGAAAAGAATAAAGCATTGGAGGCCCAGCTTGCTGCGTTTCAGTCAAAAAACTGAAGCTGTCGGATAAACTCACCACCGTTTCAACTAGTCCCTCATTTGAAACAGTTCGTTCGACAGTAAATCCAGGTGGCTCTCTCAGCACTAAAGACAGCACTGTTCCATCAATGCCATTGGCGCACTGCGGTGTCATCTCATCCATGGCTCCTGACACTCTCGTGGCAGTGAACTCTTCCGCGGCCGTGGACGAGACCAAAGATGAAGATGACGACGATGACATCCAACGTGCGGACGTGCCCCCGCCAATAGCAGACTTTGTTCTTTTCCACAATCGGGAGAGGGCGGTCGCCGACTGCGGAAGCTCGCTCAATCTCATTGCTGCATCTCTGGTTCAACGACGACAGCTCAGAGTGCGGGGTTCACTGCAGAGCGAGGTGTCGTCACTGTTCGGCGCTCATACTTCTTTACGCGGCAAGGTTAGAGCAAAGGTCAGCGTGGATGGTGGCAGGGGTTTCAAATGGTTCTGGCTGTATGTGGTTGACTTCCCTCCTTCCATTGGTTTTGATATTCTAATTGGACGTGGCTCTATGGTGAAGCTTGGTATGGTCATTGCGGGCATTGATGTTCCGTTATATAATGGTAAAACCGTTGACGCTTCCGCGCCTCCCTCAGTGCCTCTGGCGCACGTGACACACCCCATCAGCAGCGTTGCCGCTATCAATGTGGCCGACGCTGCGCCTCCCGTTGACGGTAGCAGTACTCTCGCTGCGGCTGTCACACCTCTCTCTGGCGATAGCGGCACGGCCGCAGTTGCCAGCTCTGTTGGCGATAGTGGTTCAGTAGCCACGGTTGCCGGCATTTCATCTGATGTCAGCATCGCAGCCGATGCAGCCACAGATGAGCTACTCGCAGGTACACATGAAGATTCATACCAACAATTGGCAGACACATATGCTCCACTTGGTGAGCGCGTCTACACGGGATTGAAGCAAGCAAAGCTCCCACAGGGCACTGCATTGCCATCTGACTTGTTTAAATTGGCTGAAGATGAAGAGTTCCACAAATGCAATGCAAAGTACAAGTTGCTGCCGTGGCCAGAGTTAGTTGGCACAATCAATCATCAACTAGATCCAGGAGTATTCGATTGGTTCATTGGTAGAGTAAAAGAGATGAATATTCAGAGTGTATTCCGCAACTACAGCACAAATAACCCCCCGCCGTCGCGCACTTGTCATGCTAGAGTACCTCTCATGGATGATGCGAAGCTAATCATTGCGCGTCAGTTTCCGGTCTCAGATCCAAAGCAGCGCCAAGCAGTCATTGATATGTTCGAAGAAGCCGAGTCATTTGGCACTTGGGAGCCGACCACGTCATCTGCTCGTATATCATACTTCTTGGTACCGAAGCCGAATGAGTCGAAGTTCCGCCTGGTCTTGGTAGATGTGCCCAACAACCATCAATGTGATGTACCTGGAATGTCTCTACCTAGCGATGACGATGTTGCAGTCTTTCTCAGTAACGCCAATATGATCACTTCCATCGATGTTGCGAGCTTCTTTACCACAATCCGCCTTCATCCAGATCAGCGCAAATTTTGGGTCGTCCAGCTTCCAGACGGTAAAATACTTCAGTCTACTCGATTGGTTCAAGGAAGCTGTGCCAGTCCAGCCATTGCAGTACAATTCTTGGATTGGGTTGTCAGAACATATGCTCCACGTCTTGCTACCAGTGGACGCCTTTTGACATATATTGACAATCTATGGATCAAGAGAGTACCTGGAGATACTGTACAAGAACACTTGGATTTGGTTCTTGAGCTACTCAGCGCATTTAATAAGACAAACTTACTGGTTAACCGAAAGAAGTCTATATTTGGCGGTGTTAAAGACATTGATATTCTTGGAGTTTCATGGTCAGCTGATCGTACTCTGTCTCTTCCAGACAGACGTGTTGCTTCGGTCGCCAACCTCGGTGATTTGCATACCTTGAAGCAGGTCCGCAGGGCTGCTGGTGGCATTGTTTTTATCTCCAAATTCATGCCTTGGGCATTGTGTCTTTTGGCGCCACTCTTTGATGTAATTGGTGCTTGTGGCGATAGAAAAATACTCAACAAGGAAGAGAAGGCAACTGTATCAAAGGCATGGGCCGTAATTAAGCGAGAGCTGATGAATGTTAAACATCTGTATGTGCCGACACCAGACGATAGAATTGTGATTAGAACGGATGCATCTAATACAGGCGTGGGAGCTGTGTGCTTAGTGCAGAACAATCCAGATGATGACAGAGACGTCAAAGTGTGTGGCTTCTTCTCTCATGCGTATGATGGTCAGCAAGGTCGGAAACCAGCGCCATATCTCGAGTCGTACGGTGCTGCGTTGGCCGCCGAGCATTTCTTTCACATCGTTGGTTCACGTGCGAACAAAGTCATAGAGACTGATGCAAGTACAGTAGTTGGCATTTATGGAACAGAGCGCGATGCTAACAAAAATGAGCTAGCTCGTTTTGCCGCCACGCTATCATCACTTGGCTATCAGCAGCACAACATCGTCCATCGATCTGGCCAGTCGAATCACATGGCCGACTTCATTTCACGTCAAGCGTCCGAGGCTCTTCAGTACAAGCGAGTTCACCAAGTCAAGTCCGAGCTACGCGAAGCAGAGCGGCGGACTGCGCTCCTCCACTCCAGCCAATCCGATGTTACCATAGGAGCTGTACTCGACACTGTCGTCATTGAAGAAGAGTTGACCGCACCGATACCAGATTTATCTGAGTTCTTGTATCCAGCCAGTCTATTCAACGCCGATACTGCTGAAGATGACTTACCGCCGCTCATCGCCGCCGCGCTCACCGACTCTGCAGTAGATGACGCTCCTGAATCTGTTATTGATGAATCAAGTACCAATGAGTCCGTCACGACTGCGCCTGATGCCGCCCACGAGTTACCCAGTTCACAACAAGTGGCCGCTCTCACCCACGAGCACTTAGAAGCGCTAGGTGAAGATGCCATCATTCAAGTAACTAGCGAGCAGCAACAGAAGTACGAGAAGCTGGCTGAGACCACTCGTCGCTGCATCGAGCGCGATGAGGCTGGCACAGGTGCTAATGCTGCCGAGTATGAAGATATCAAGTTCTATCGCGTTCACGACGGTGTGTTGCAGCGCGCAGTGGATACACGTCATCCGACTGCGATGGCACTCTGGGTGCCAGTGCTGCCATTGGCCGATGTGAACAAGGCAGTTCGTCAACAACACGTGGCTCTGGCACATCCACACGCACCAAGTCAGGTCGAAGTCGTTCGCTCTCAAGTATGGTTCCCGAAGCTGCGAGAGCATGTGACGCGAATCGTGCGTACTTGTAATGCTTGTCAACTGACAGCTTTGCAGTCTGTCAACTACACGCCAATGGGCTCGTTGGTGGAATATGCTCCTCACGATCGCTACTTCGTTGACATCGGCACGATTGGAAGCGACAGCACAAGCATTGAGCGCGACTTCTTGATTGTGCTCGATGATGGTTCACGCTACTTTGAAGCCTTTCCACTGGTCGACACAACTACCGAGACCGTGCTCCTCGCGTTGCGAACATTCATCGCGCGGCATGGAGTGCCCAAGATCATCGTCTCAGACAACGGCCCTCAATTCATCAGTGATGCCTGGGCTGCGGCTGCGAGCGAAATGGGCTACGAGGTTGCCACCATACCCACTTATCATCCAATGGCCAATCTGGCAGAGAGTGGAGTCAAGAAGGTGAAGGTTCGCTTAGCTTCAATGATGGTTGAGGATCCGAATCCCGATTGGACTCGGCATTTGCCACGCATCATCGCCTCTTATGCATTGACATTCTCTCAGCGCGCCAGTGTAGCGCCATGGCAAGCTTTCTATCCTCGAGACGCGCCGGTGACCCCCGGCAACGGTGCTGAGCTCGTATATCATCCCGATGACAAGGGCAGCCTCGCCGAGTATGAAAGTGCCTTGTGCGAGGCGTACACTCAGAGCCGCGAGGCCCAGAAGGCCGCTATCTGCGCACGCGTCAACCGTCACGTTCCGTCTCGATACTTCCAAGTCGGCGAATGGGTGACTGCGAAGCTGCCACCTACTACCACTAATCTTGCTCAGCGCTGGGCCAAGCGAACGCCACGCCTCAAGGTTCTGGGTCGATACGGCACCAATTACAAGGTTCAGCCGGTCGGTGATGTGCCTCTCCGCCGTCTTTTGCCCGGTAGGATATTGCTCCCTTATTATCCATCCGAAGAAGTAGAAGATCGAGAGGCCGACCGCCGCGCCGGCGAGTTCGATTGGGACGACGTCACCAACGACTTGACAGTGCATGATGCGAGTGTGCACGCCGACCGGACCTATGAGCCAGACGATGACGAGGTTGAGCCGGAAGATGCCGTGACTGAATCTGCTGCCCAAGCTGCTCCCAACCGGCCGCGCCGCACTCGCGTCCAGTCAGAGTTGGGAAGGCAATCGGATCGAACTAATGCATGGTACTCTAGGAATCTAGATCAGGATTACCAAGGTGGATCAACTACTACCGGTCCGGCACCAAGGCACCATGGCAGGTTGTTGCAATCGGGGTCTGCATGTGATCGACCAATGGGTGGCGTTGTACCCTTACCACGTGACTGACTCGATGCAGGAGAGCCCGATTT
>MU602721.1:59829-73500 GCA_025201865.1 Ramicandelaber brevisporus | reverse complement strand
GGAGGAACCGAGAACAAAGGCATCATGTAATTCGAACATCACAAAGACCACCTTCTTTAACTGTGAAACAAAAAAGCGAATGTAATGATGTTTGTGGCGCGCTCTAACTTGTCCCAAACAATCTATTCCTGTCCAAAAAAGTAACGTGATTGACGAGTGACTGAGTGAGTGAGTGACTGTTAAACAAAGTGCAAAATAAGCATGAATGGGAGGTGAATGGAATAAATTAAAACTGAAATAAAATGAATAAACAAAGTGATTAGTGTGGGGCTCTAGGCACAGATGAAGCAACAACTGCTGTTGCAAACAAATTCTCGCATCCATCGCGTACGCAGTTAGAACATTCGGTTGATGGCTTGGCACAACCGCAGCCACACATCTGGAAGCCATCTTCATCGACATAAGTGGGGCAACTCTCACACAGTTCAGGGGGAATTGCCAATGGCTCAAGTGCTACTGTGGCATTCGTAGTGGCTGTTGCTGGGAGCGTGTTCGCTCTCGATGGGGCGTTTGTCAGTATATCCAGCTCACTGGGAGTGCTGGTAGATGGGGATGGCTGTGGCAGTGGCGCTGGAGACGAAGGGGTGATAATTGTGGCGTCATCGTTGATTGGCTTGGTTGTGCTACAACATGATTTGCCAGCCGCTGGAGTCGGCTGCTTTTCTTGTGACTGTTTGGAAGCACAGCATGAACCACTCTTTGTCGTTATCGAGGATGGAGTAGAGTTGGTGTCAGACTCCGCACCGCTGGTTGGACAAGCCGATCCATCATTTGGGTTACAGAGCGCTGTGCGACATAGCTCGACGATTTCCTTGAGCCAACCAGCACATTCACAGCCACAGGAACAAGAACCAGTCGTCCTGAAGCCGCATGCTGAGGCTGGTTTGGGCTTGCCATCAGCTGCAGCATCTTCGTCAGTGACAGCACAGCCATGGTCCTTCGTTTGTTCGCCTGCGTCTTCACTGTGCTTGCCACTGCTTCCACCACCACAGCAGCTTGATGCTGGTGTTGTAGCAGATCCTGGACGCGGTGAAGCCGGTCCAGCAAGGGCGGAGGTGATCGCAGTTGGAGAGAGGACTGGGCTTTGCATAAATTGGCCCACATTTGGATGATTGAGAATGATGTTGATGATCTTTTCCTGTATAGTTGTGTCCATAAGCATTGACGATGGTGTGACAAGAGATGCAGGCCGCTTGGAACCGCCATCGGTCTTCTCTGTGGTCGACAGGTCATTTGCGGCTGTTGGAGGCTCGACGGTGAGTGAAGGAATACTTCGCTTGCGTTTCGTGTTCAAAGTTGATGCTGATTGTGCTGGACTGCTTTCTCTTGACGCCGAAGCCGGAGCTGGAGCTGGATCTGGCTGCGATACTGTGTCAAGGACTGGGGACTTGGCTGGTGGGACCGTAGTTACCGGCGGTGTGGTTGCTTCCATATTTGCAGTGAGGGCACCAATGGATGGCAGTCGGATTGTACCATTTGTACTGCTGATGCTGTCGTTTTTATTGTTTTTACTATTTACACTGACAGCCGAATCAATAGTTCTGATCACTTGCTTGAAGGTTGGACGGCAGCAAATACACACATTCTTCTCACTGCATCGGCATGGATTCAATAGAGCCTCGATCCGTGCACGGGGATTCGACACGCCATCAACTGCTCTAACCTTGGGTCTCGGTGCTGGTAGACTGTTCTCAGCCACGATGGGTGCTGGAATCGAGACTGAAGTTTGGAATGATAGATGTGATTGTGGCTGTTGTGGCTGTTGTTGTTGTGGCTGTTGCAGTTGTGGTTGTTGCTGTGGTAGCTGTGGTGGAATGAATGACTGCTGGATTGGCGGTGAGAGCATTGTTTGAGGATGTGCATAAGTCGGAGAGGTGAAGCTGAACGAGAAATCATGCCTCGAGAAGTTCATGTCAGATGGGCTTGTCAGATTACCAAAAGCATTGAGCGTGCCAAGCGCTTGCGGAACAGATGGAGCCATTGACTGTTGAGTATGTAGTTGAGGCTCTTGGGGGTAAAATGTGCTGTTATCTGCCAAAGGACCTTTTAGAATACTCTGCCAATTGAGAGACTGGTTGGCCTCATACAATGATGAAGTTGTAGGCAATGATCCAAGAAGGTCATAGCCACCAAGAGCCTGTCCAGTAGCTGATGGCATTGTAGGGATGTTTGGCACTAATGAGCCAGTGTCAGAGTGCAGAGTCAAACTAGTCAGCTGGTCAATTGTGTTTTGTCGCTGTTGCTGTTGCTGTTGCTGCTGTGTTTGTTGTTCCATCACTCTCAGCAGGTCCGCAATTCCACTTTGCAATCCATTCGCATCTACGCCTGGCAGTGCATTAGTAATGCCGTTTGCAAGAGAAGTGTCGCTGACCAGTGGCAATGATGCGGGTGTATCGTTCTCGACAGATGCAGCTGCCGCTTTCTTCTTCGTACTGGCAGGTTTCTTTGAGACTGTCGCTGTAGATGACGATGACGCCGCAGCTGTAGAGTTTGCAGTTTTGTGACCACCACAGCAGCTGGCTCCATTGTTTGCAGCGCTGACATCGCTTGTGGCAGCATTCTTTGAGTTTGTGACAGTGACACCGCAGGTACAAGCGTCACCGCAGTCAGAGTCGACACCACAGTTGCAGCGGATATGCAGCTGGCGGCTGTTGCGCTGTGACCGACAGTGTTTGCACTGCGTTGCTGGTCTTCCTTTGGGTCTAATCTCGATGAGCTCGCGATCCCGGTGCTGACAGCTGCCGACTCTGTGACCTCGTACGCACTGCGGGCACGCATACTTGCGACCGTCTATGAGAATCATCAGCTCGACTGCAAAGAAAGAAAGAAAGAAAGAAAGAAAAGGTAAATTTAGTTAGCAAAAAATAGAAGTGGGTCGGCAATTCGGAGCAAGTGGAGCCAACGAGGAGAGCCACAGACACATCCGGCGTTCTAGAACGCATTCCTTTTCTTTTTTCTCTTTTTACTTTACTCTATTCGCATAGCTAAATGAACCAGTGCCAGCTAATTGGCCAACCGCGTGATGAACGTTCCTATCTTAATCTCAGAACATGCGCAGTAACTACAATGGAACCACCTGGAAGGTAGTAGTAGATGTAGCAGTCCAATGTCATCTTTAAAAAAAAAAAATAGGAAGAAGAAGCAAAAAAGCACGGTTGATTCTACTGGGCAAATGATTCCGTCATTTGTTTTTTTGCTTTGTCTCTTTTGGCGTGAATACACCATTCTAACCACACATTTTTCGAGTCCTCCTGTTGATCAACCAGCGCTCTTTTTTTCCAAAATAAATCCCCCGTTTTTCTTTTCTTTCTTTTCTTTCTATTTTTTTTTGGCTTGCTGTTGTCGCTGTCGTTGACGCTTAACTTTGAAGCCGTTCAAGCAGCCAGTATACACACACAGACAGACAGACAGACGTCAAGACTATCCACTCGAAAGTGTGTGTGTGTTTGTGTGATTGTTCATTTCTACAGCTCGCAGTACGTCGGCTGCCCTTTCTTTGCTCCCAACAAAAAACAACAACAGCCTCCTCCTTCCAAGTTCCAAAATCAACCTTTTGTTTCTTTTTCTTTCGTTTTCAAAAAACAACAAGCCGCATTCGTTTCAAACAACGCAAAAAAAATACACACAGACTCACACAGCGTCCGAATACATGACTGGTCCCTCACAAGGTATGTCAATCTACGTTGTGCACAGCTGCAGCTTTGTCACCTGTTGCTCGGAGAAGTTCTTGGGAAGGCGGATACGACGCAAGTGAGCTTGCTCATCTGTTTGAGGTTTTCTTGCTTGACGATGTTTCTGTCTCTCCTTGAAGAATGTCTCGCATGGATACCACCGGCCAGTATGAGCCTGTTGATTGAATGGATATGAACTGTCAAACCGGAAGCTCCTCTTTGTGAAGATAGTGCCTCCCTTCCTTCTCCCTTCTTTCTCTATCTCTTTGCACTCTCTTTTCACTCTCTTTTCACTCTGTCCCTCACAACTCTGGCCACGAGGGTTGCTGCCATTGATGCTGGTGTTGATGTTGCCATTGTAGTTCCTCCCACTCTGGCTCTGATAGATACGGGATGAAGAGGAATGAAGAGGAAGGAAGAGGAAGGAAGGAAGGAAGAAAGGAAGAAAGCGAGGATGGTCACTGCCGCTTTATCAAAGCTCTTGCTTTCCCTCGTTTTGCTCTTTGATTCTTGCCCTTGATTCTCTGATTGTTTCTATGCTTTGTTCTATAAAGCTTACTTTACTGACATTTGACTCGTGCACACTTATATTGTTTACTTCATTTTTATTTTCATTATCATTTTCGTTTTACATTGAGTAGCTGCAATTGCAAACGCTAAGCGCAAGCCTACTGGAAAAGCACCCACAATGAAGCACACGCCGCTGATGCACGCCAATGTGCCATCTAAACACCAGTTTCAGCAGCAACAGGTGCAGAATAATAAACAGCAGCAGTATATGGCTCAACAACAGCAGCAGCAGCAACGTCAACAGGCCGAGTACCATCAAAAGCTACAAATTCACGAACAGCAGCAGCAGCAACTTCAACAACAAAGATTAATTCAGCATACAGACAACAATGCGCCTTTTGTAATCCATCAAGCTAATCACGCGCACGTCGCGGCTGCTGTTGCTGCGGCTACAGCCACGCCCATTTCGGGAAGTAACACCAATGCCTATGCCAACGTTAATAATAGCAACAACCATGGCTATAATGCCAACAACCACAGTGATTCACATGGACAGGTGGAGCATGAAGAGTATGAAGATGATGAAGAGAGTGTCGAGGATTATTGCCGTGGAGGATACCATCCGGTTACAATTGGAGATGAATTTAAAAATGGAAGATATTTGGTTGTGCGTAAACTGGGCTGGGGCCATTTCTCGACTGTGTGGTTGGTTTATGATCGCCAAAGAGATATGCATGCTGCGCTTAAAGTTATAAAATCAGCCAAGCATTACACAGATGCTGCCAAAGATGAAATCCAACTGATGTCTGTTATTGCTGATCCGTGGCAGCAGGATGGTGTTAGAATCCCTGAGTTTGACCCAATCTCCGGTGTAATCAAGCCTGCATACACTGAGCCAAAAACGCCTGGAAAGAGAACCAATGATAATAATGCGAGCAACACTCCTCTGGGCAAATCAGACAAGGGAGCCACGCCGCGGCGACGGAATAGCATCAAACCAGCCTCCAACGGTACTAGCGGCAACATTAACGAAGACGATGAAGATCAATGGTCGGATGACTACGATGATGATTTTGATGAATATGATGAAGAGGATGAAGAAGATATGCTGCCATCGCGACTCGAACCAGCAGTTGCCCGTGAATTGGCTGAGAAAAGATGGCATGTAATGCAAATGTTGGATCATTTTGAACACGTTGGCCCTAATGGTAGACATGTTTGCATTGTTATGGAGTTGCTGGGCGAAAGTTTACTGAAATTACTCCAAAAGGCACCAGCCCTGAGCGCAGCCTCATCTGCCGTCCAATCTCGCGCTGTATCTCCCACGACTCGTCATTCTACAAGTGGAACCGTCCCACCCAGACCAAACAGTCTTCAGAACATTCACTCTCAGCATGCATTGCCTCCCCACATGCAGCATCAGCACCATAGTCAGCATCACCAATCAGTATCCCAAGGCTCTAGTCCAACAACCATTCACAGTCCAAAGAGTGATAATCAGGGTCTCCCAATTAGAGTTGTGAAAAGAATCTCATGGCAGCTGCTGATGTCGCTTGACTATCTGCATCGAGTTTGCCACATTATCCACACTGATATCAAACCAGAAAATGCGCTCATTGCTATTGATGATGTTGAAGAGCATGTCCGGCGTGATCATTACGGCGACGCTGATTGTGATTTAATCAATAGTCTCGCTGGTTCTCCAATGAATGGCTCTCCAACCGCCTCTGGCTTTGGCGGAATATTCTCCCATGCTCCATCGACTCAAGGCTCAACCTCAACCCCAGGCGGTCCTCCGCTGCCTGCCCTCCGAGGTGTTCGTGGTGGCCCCGCCACTGTGCCAGGGAAGCCAAACCTCTTCCGCACCGCCTCCCTGCAAGGTCCGTACATGGCTCTCCTTGAAGGTGTCTCCAGCACTCGTACTGCCACTGGCTCTTCACTGCGGCCATCTCCTCTCGAAGAAGCTCCCCTCGCTCTTCCTGACATCCGGCCACTTGGCAGTAGCGATGCTGCCGGCATTGTTGCTTCGCCCTCATCTGCTGATAACATTGCGGCCTCGGCTGCTCTGAGTGCTGCGGCTGCTGAGCTCACAGCCGAAGTTGCACGCGCCATGAATACTGCTGCGCTTTCCAACGGCAACAACTCTTCGTCTGTTGCCAATGATACTCCTGCGTCACTGACTGCCGTCAGAAGTGTGTCGATTGCTTCCCCACCAATTTCATCTACAACCACTGCTGCCTCCAATAACACAGGCCATATTCGTCATCTCTCAACTACAGCAGCAACGACCACGACGACCACTAGTACGACTACAGCATCAGCAAACAGCGCTCAGCTGGGATTCCGGCCACGCAGCAATTCACCTCCAGCTCGTCAACAGCAATTCAGTCCAACCGACGATCCTTTGATGAGAATTAATGTCAAGCTTAGTGACTTTGGTAATGGCTGCTGGATCCACAAGCACTTTGACGAGAATATTCAAACTCGTCAATATCGATCACCTGAAGTCATCATTGGTGCCGAGTGGGGAACCACTGCTGACTTGTGGTCTTTGGCTTGCATGATATTTGAGCTCCTGACTGGTCACTATCTATTTGACCCGCGCTCTGGCCAACGCTACGACAAGCACGATGATCATCTCGCTCTCATCATCGAGACTCTTGGCGGTATTCCAAAGCGAGTTGCTCTGAGCGGTGAATTCTCCAGCAAGTTCTTTAACAGACGCGGTGAGCTTCGGCGGATTGCCAAGTTCAACTACTGCTCAGTTGAGAAGCTGCTGGTCGAGAACCACGGATTCACGCGTACTGAGGCCGATGAGATTGGCGCATTCCTGCGGCCCATGCTGGACGTTGATCCAGCCAAGCGTGCAGACGCCGCAACCATGCTCACTCATCCGTGGCTGACGGAAGTTGCTCAACCACATTATCAAGCCATCCATCACCTCCAACAGCAGTTTGCAGCATCAACCATGACCACACCATCCAAGTCTAAATTGCACTGATTGATTCTTTTTAACATCCTCGTTTACCTTTTCGCCCCCCCCCTTCTCTTTTCACTACCACGCCCTTCATTACAAACACACCTTCGCCCCTTTCCTCCGCCCTGATGATCAACCTTTACGTTTAAAAGAAGCTTTTTTAACATCTTCGATGGCCACAAATCACCCGCTTCAGACACTGATTGTCCAAAAAGTAGCCCAGATGTTAAAGATATAAGTAAACAGAATAACTCAACGTCGACATTGTCACTTATATCTAGGTTTGTCACGTAAAGAGTGTTTGTGACTGGGACAGAGAACAGCTGTATTGTCTTGTATCTCGATAGTCTTGCTACACGGTGATATTGTTTGAAAGGATATGAAGCGAAATGGTGAACACTTTGGAACGGGAAGAGAATAAGGAAGTTGCAGCAAATCAGCCAAGTGTGGTCACAACCTGCCATAAAGCACACAAAGGAGGGATTGAAAGTGTTAACTATCTCTTTATCATGTAGACTAAACCACTGCAGTGATCTGCCAACTCGTTACATACGCATAATTGGAACAGTTTGGAAGGTTTGAATGGCATTTGAATGGTAACTGTGCGATGGTAGCGACTATTCCACACTGGAAAATTAAATCAACAAGCGTCGGTGGTTTAGTGGTAAAATACGCGCCTGCCACGCACGTGCCCCGGGTTCGATTCCCGGCCGACGCATTCTTTTCGTAGTTTCGATATCCATGGTTTTCTGTTTTCTGTTTTCTGTTTTCTGTTTGTTGGATGTTGAAATGCGTGTCTTTGTGTGATTGAGCGAGGGATTGCGGAAGGAAATGTTATACTGTTGCTGTTGTTAACAGGTACAAATTAGGGAACCAACGGCGATCCATGATGGTTTTACTAATGTTGTTCGTCAATATCGTATCACTGAAAGTGCTTCGTAATCGGACAATCACCACTTGGATGTAGCATTCCCGAGTAGCGTGAATCCGTGCATATAAACGAGCTTTGCCCATTCAGAGTGGCAACTTATTCCTGATCGCCCAGCTCTGTCAACAAAAAGCCTCTTTTTTTTTAATGTGTTTGTAGCGATGACTCTTGTTTCGATCCAGGAAGTGAGAGATGCCTGTGCCAGGTTTGTGGCAACAGCAACTACAGCTACAGCTACGGCTACAGCTACAGCAACTAGCAGTTCGCCTGACGAGCTTGCTGTCGAACTCAATCGCGTTCACAGTTTGTTGTCCACAGCTGTGCCGTCACGATTTCTCGAGTTGTCGCGTCACGAGCTACAACGGTTAGAAGTGACTCCAGCTCTCTCGATGCTCACAGGACATGTATCTGCTGTGGCCCAGCTTGATGGTTTCTCATCTGCACTATCAGCAGTACTCTCATCCAACGACGATTCGATTGTTCACAGCGCTGTGGAACTCATTGCTTTGATGGTGAATACATTACATGTCATGCAGCCAGCATCTCGCGATAGTCCATATTTGACACAGCATCTGTTGGTTGACGCATCAATGGTACTCGCTCTTATCGACCTGCTTGCGTTGACCAAGTCCAATGACACGCTTAGTTTGGTTTGTATGGCACTGTCGGATGCTCTACGCACATCGCCATCTATTTATAATACTGCGCTGGCTCATGGAATTGTTACCAAAGTGATGACACGCATCCGCAAGACCAAAGCAGACAGCTCGGTCCCACTGCCACATCTCTCCATGCTGCTTGCTACCATTGTGTTTTTGTCAAGCTATCAGCCATCATGGCTAGCACTATCACATCCGGTCCTTCTTTCATTTGGCAGCATCGATGGCGATGATCACCAATTTTCACCAGCAAATTCAAATAGGCTTCGTCGCAGCTTTGGAGATGTCGCTGTCAAATTTTGCTCGGCAGTACCGTATTTTGCTGATTATATTGATGACATTGAGCAACATTTCAAAGAGTGCATTCTCTCACCAAGTGGGGACGATTACGAAACTCTCATACCGTTGGCAGCCGGATTCATTGGTATGACTGGATTGGTTAGAAATGGTATTCCCCTGGCAGTATTTAGCAATGTTGATGTGGTTGCTCACATTAGGTCCCAGCTTTCAAGTGGCATGCCGGAGGCGATTGTCCTACTTGAGACTGTTATGAATAGTGGCTCCATGGCTGCCAAGAATGTGATCAAGTCCGTGTTCCCTGATGCTCAACTGGCTGTTACCAATGTCGCCGAGGCTTTATCAAATCTCTCTGCAGCAAACCTGGTCTCTGTCGCCGCTCATTTGGACATGATTGCACGCCTATACCGATTTGATACCAGCCTGCGTAACACAGTGGTCAACTCTACTCTTCCTGATTTGCTCATCCAGCTACTCAATGACACCACGAGCAACTTGTTTGTACGCATTGCTGCGACTCACACATTAATTGCTGTGGCGCGCTCTACGCTCTCACCACCGTCAGATGACATACTGTCTCGCATCATTATCTGTTTGGTGAATGTTGTGCGCCGATTTGATCATGTTGGCTTGGTGCGCTGTGTAATCGAAGGACTCTGCGACTTGAAGCACACTTCGACCGAGCTCTCTCGTCTGTGCTCACGCAATCCTGTCCATGTCGTCTTATTGGAACGAGTTGATCAGCTCTACCGAGAGGCAGGTCAGGACGCGGCACTGGAGCAGACTCTGGCTATGCTTGCCAACCTCACTGACTGGGATGAATTTGCTGCAGTTGATATTGCCAGACATCCTGATCTAGTTGATCGTCTCTGTCGATTGAGTGGTGATGCAGCTAGACCATCTCTCGCTGCTAGTGCGCTTCATCTGTGGCGCCGACTTCTTGTCAAGGAGCTGACTGTTCTGTCGCTGGCTGAAAAGGGATTTATACTGACCAGTTGTATTATGCTGGCAGCTCGAACAGACATCACAGTGAATGACGCTGCCACTGCCCTGGAAGTGTTGTATATGATATACGGTGATCTCACTATAGCTGACTGCCGTCGTATCGTTAATCTCTGCCACACTCTCTTGCATGGTGACTGCCATATAGCTCTTCTCCGTCCAGTTGGTATTTTGTTGGAAGCTGTTTTACAAACACTGTCACTTGATGATTCGATGCGCATTGAAGCTGTTGCTGATATCGCTTCAGCACTTCATCTATCGGCAACCTGGTCCATGAACAAGCGTGCTCTCATTATCCTGAGTCACCGCCCCGCAGCATATAATCAGCACGATAACTCTTCATCACTGGCGACAATTGACATTTTCCGTGCCTTACGCTCATTCATCATATCTTTGTGCAATCAATCGACAGATGCAGCGGGCTTCTCCATAGGCATCATGTTATTGTGTGATGCTGTGCACGTTGCCACAAAATATCGTTTTACTATGGCAAAGGATATTACTTGCGAGTTCAAACAATTGCAGCTTGGTGGGATTTTGGCTGATATAATAACAAGTGATGTTCACTCATCTCATATTAGAGCCAGAGCTTTGCAGGCGTTTGTGGATTTGTTAGAGAGTGGCTGGATTATCCCTTTACAGTGTTCTCCAAGTCAGCTACCAGTTGAACAATTGATGATGCAGCTAACTAGCCAGATGGATAAAATGGACCCGTATCTTATCGAGTTAACATCAAAATTGGCCATATATGTACTGAGAAACAATGCATCAGATTCAGTAAAGTTGGAGCTGCGCAAGATATGCTCACAGAGTTGCGACTGTTTGATTGGCGGTGATGTTTCATCTTTATCTGCTCTTTTGTGTGTCGTTTCTATTTTGGCTTACTGCGACTCTTACTGTGATGGCGATGTATTACAGATTTTGACTGCGCTGACTGGTGTTGTGCGTGCCATTGCCATCTCAGTGGATTCACATCCATGCCGAGCTCTGTTAGCAAAGTGTTTAGAATCCCTTGATCAAGCATTCAGCCGCCTGTCTCACGGTGTTTACATACCATGCCATGAAGATCTGATGAATGCTGTGCTCACCGTTACATGTCACAACGGAGTATCAGAATGTGTGTTAAAGCCAGCAATCAGGTGTCTTCGCAGGCTAGCATTGGCCATTTCCAGAAATAATGTTGGCACGTTTGCGCTTCGTTTTCAAACTGAGCTGGAAAGTCATTTGGCGAGCAACAATAAAGATGTATCTGACCGAATACTGTTTGCTCTCATGGTTGATTCAGATGGAAGACCCTCAACAATGAACAGCTGGCTCAGTGATAGTAATCTGTTCAAGCGAACTATCCAGCGATTAGAGTGCAGCATTTTTGATGAAACGCTTCCACTGTTTGTTGATGCATATTCCACTATAATAAAACGTAATTTGACGCGTTTATCACCGTATGGTCTCATTGAAACACTGGCCCATGCTGCTTGTCATCGCAACTTTATGGTGTGCACTGCCGCTCTTGATATGTTGGCCTCAATTTGCGAGAGCAGGCTCAAACACAGATCAGCTGTGATGAAACCCTACAGTACTCATGTTCTCGCAGCCATTCGTGTGATTATGAGTGAACCACATACATCACTGTGTACCAAAATGAGTGCATTGAATGTCTATGAATTATATGTTTACCCTTTGGCCACAACCAGTAGAACCAGCCAGCGTCATTTGGATCGAGTTAGTTCAAAATGGAAACACTGGGCAAAGATGCATACAGTATTGATGCGGTTTGTGGACGAACTCCCATCAGTACACCTTGCTCTTCCATTCATCAAGGTGATTTTTGCAGACAGAAGCCACCTGTATCTCCCTGCATCCATGGCATCTCAAATGGACACTGCCAGGCAGTGGCTCGTTCGGTTTATTACTGAACGCTGCTTTGGTTTGCATGGCGTCGATACAACTGCCACAGCTGCCACAACTGCCACAGCCATCTGTCTACGTGATCATGCACTACGCCTATGTGGGTTGCGAAGCTTACACATTTTGATATTCTCTGGAACCTTTAGAGCACTCAACAGCAGTTATATCCCCTGTCCAGCTATGACGCAGTATCTGCTGGATGCAGCCCAAGACGACAGCAGCCCCTCCATACTCCGCGTAATGTCACTGGACGCATTATTTGGGATTACACAGAATTTCAGGCAAAATATACCAGAGCAATCAGGAGGTCATTACTGCCAGCAGGAAGTGCTAGTCAGACTTGCAGACACTGTCTTTAATCTAAGCTGCATTGACCCCAATGGTAACGTCAACATCAGCACCATTACACATAGTCTCCTGATCAGAGCACGTGTCATTAGATGTGACATTCTTCAATGGCGAATTACCGCTCGACTAAATGGTCGGATGACTGCATCTGCTTCAGCAATAATTGATGAATATTGTTCTATGTTGGCAGCAACTATTACTTGGCTAAAGCAAGGGACAGCCAGTCTTGCACATTCAAGCATACTGTCAAGTCTCTTGGATGTTGCAAGTCCAAATGTAATCAACCATCTGATCAATGAGCTGTATAGTACTGAGAATGTGGAAGTCACAGCAGAGCCATTCCAGTATATAACCAGGCTACGTGATGTTCTAGCTGCGGCATATGCTGTGTCGTTTGATTGCATACAGCGATCGACATGGCCAGCTCATAAACATGCCGTTTTTAGCGCATTTTATGTTTTGTGCTCGACTTCAGGTGTTAATGGCGACTGAGGCATATGCTGTGTCGTTTGATTGCATACAGCGATCGACATGGCCAGCTCATAAACATGCCGTTTTTAGCGCATTTTATGTTTTGTGCTCGACTTCAGGTGTTAATGGCGATGGTGGTACCATATTGAAATACTTTCCACATATTGACTTTTGTTTCGGTTTTATTAGGCAGCATTCTCAGTTGATCTGCCGTCTTCTTGAAAGCAATTATGATGCGGATATTGTTATTAATCTTGCAGACCACATGGAATCATCAACGGATTTTAAAGAATATCTTGTGGATACTGGTATATTGCGTGCATACATTGATGGCATTCTTCACTCGGTTGAATGGTTTGTTGGAAACCATTGGTCATTCCAGTCTCTGTGCAATCTGATGGTCCTTCCACAATTTGTTACGCTTGATTGTATATGGCAGCAGTATGTGGTTGATTTCACGGCGATACTAACAAGTGCGTTTGAACAGGCCGTCGAGAATTTCAAGGCACAGCTGTTAAGGAACAAGTATCGCCAGCGAGGCAACAGGCCAGCATCCCAAGTGTATATGGATGGTACTATTGCTGGTTTAGTTCAATTAGTCAGTCCGGTTCGAGGCCGCGGCGGAGGCAATATTGAGGTTTATAAGCGGTATCGCAACTTGATGCAGCAAGTTAGTAGAGTAGACGGTACACACGGGCGGATTCGAAGTGCGCTGGAAGAATGTCTCACTCATGGACCAACTGACAGAAGCCAGCATCAACAGCTTCGCAACATGCTCGATCAGTATTTTGGTGGATGTCGGTATGATTTGAGTCTGGAGGATTTGCCACGTGTTAAACCAGACAGCAACTCGTACTAAATGCTAATGATACTTTTTAAACAGTGCTAGTAAATGCAGAG
>MU602721.1:33323-57138 GCA_025201865.1 Ramicandelaber brevisporus | reverse complement strand
GCGGCGATGGCAGCAGTAGCGGCGATGACGGCGGCAAGCAATACCTAGTGATATCTAGTAGTGTCTCCCGCACGTGCCAGGATACCGCCCGGCAATCAGGTCGCATCGGCACGAGTCTCGGTACGTGGTGCAGCCGCAGGCGCAGAGCTCGAGGCAGCGGCTGTCCGGCACTGTTGTTGCTGTTGCTGCTGTTGCTGGCGTTGCTGGTGCGGCTGGTGCGGTCATGCTTTTATTTGAGCTGAAGAAAGCGGTGTGCGTATGTGTGTGTATGTGTGTGTATGTGTGTGTGTGTGTCGAGCAGAGCCGAGCAGAGTCAAGCAGAGTCAAGCAGAGTCAAACAGAACCGAGTGGTGTCGAGTGGTGTCGAGTGGAGTGGTGCCGGGTGGGCGAAGGGTGAGCGAAGAGTACAGTGTGGGCAATGTGGACAATGTGGACAGTAATGGTGGGTCTGGCTGGTACACTGGTGCTGGCGGCGGTGCGCTGCTGCTGCTGCTGCTGTTGTTGCTGCTGTTGTTGCTGTTGTTGTTGTGTCGATGAGTGGGAAGTGGGGAGCAGGGGAAAGCGAGCGGCTGTTTTGTGGCGTCTGTTGTTATTGTTGTTGTTGTTGTTGTTATTGTTGTTGTTGTTGCTGTTGTTGTTGCTATTGTTGCTGCTGCCGCGCGATGGTTTCTGTTTCTGTGGGTTTGGCGGAAAAGGTTTGAGCAAAGGCAGGCGAGAGAGGCGTTCGTGGCTGTCGACAAAGAAGGCAGCGACGCAGCAGGAAACACGAGTTTGCACACTTCATGCTCGCTCTATATACGGAAAGACACAAGCGCAGCCTATCATTCGATATCAATTCGTCACTACCAGCCACAGCAGCCACAGCGCCAGCATCAGCGCCAGCACCAGCAGCAACAATCACAACCACAACAGCCGCCGCGCCAGCAGCAGCAGCAGCAGCACCAGCACCAGCAGTGACAACAATAGCAGCACAAATCAACGCCATCGTCGTGGATTCACACTGGTGCGGAGCGAGGGAGTGGCGTCTAATTGTTCATGACCAAATTCGGACGGCCGTGCACAACTGCAGCAGCAGCGACAATAGCGACGACACCAGCGACAGCAGCAGCGACAAGCAGGCGACTGTCGCGTCCACACTGCGCGGTTCCCACAACTCAAATGAGGTGAGTCAGCCCACCATATGCGGCAGCCATCGTCGACTAGCCGGCTAATTACGCTGAGTGTGGAGCGTGTGGATGTAGCGAGTGTGGTGCGTGTGGTGCGTGTAGCGAGTGTAGCGAGTGTGTAGTGAACGCAGTGAATACAGTGGATGCTTCTTTGCCTAAACACGAAGCGTGCTGGTGGATACAAGTGCGTGCAGGCGTGCGAACCAGCAGGTCGGTCGATGAACAAACGGGTCATTGAAGCGAGCGAAGCGAATGATGCGAATGATGCGAGCGAAGCGAACGAGGTGGATCAATGAGGTGTGGAAAGCGAAAGATGCGAGCGCTGTGAACAATGCGAAGGATGCGAAGGATGTGAATTGGATGAATGAAGCGGGTTAGGTGAACTGGGTGAATGAAACGGGTTGGATGAATGAGGTGTTATTGCGCGGAGCCGTGCGAACGTCTCGCAGTGGTAGCAGTGGCGGTAGCAGTGGCAGTAGCAGTAGCAGTAGCAGTAGTGGAAGTGGCAGTAGCAGTTGGGGTAGTGGTAGCAGCAGTAGTGGAAGTAGCAGTAGCAGTGGCAGCAGTAGCAGTGGTAGCAATAGCAGTGACAGCAGAAGTAACAGGGCTGCTGTGGTCGTTGTCATTGCTACTGCCGCTGCCGCTGCCATCGCTACCATCGTTGTCACCGTCGCCGCCGCTGTCGTTGTCGCTGCTTACCGTGCTCCTACTCGGCGGGCGACTTGAATCCGCTGGCCTGCAGCTCGAAGAACGTCTTGTAGATGGGCTTGTCGGCCGTCGAGCGCATCAGCTCGTCGTGCGAGCCGTCCTCCACAATGGCTCCCTTGTCCAGCGCAATGATGCGGTCCGCCTTGCGAGCCGTCGCCATGTCGTGCGAGATGATAATCGTCGTGCGCTTGCCTGTCGTGCGCCTGCCAGTTGTGATTTTGCCAGTTGTGGTATTGCCGGTCGTGATATTGCCGGTTGTGCTGGCTGCCGCCGTCGCCGCTGCCGCCGCCAATGTGTGCTTGATTGGAGCGCGGCCAGCCTTGTACACATTGTCGACAATCGCTACGTGGCTTTCCGCATCGAGTGAGTTGTTTGGTTCATCGACAAGAATAATGTACGCCTTTGGCAACTCACGCTGTTGCTGTTGTTGCTGCTGTTGTTGCTCTTGCTCTTGATCGGTTTGTGATGACGGAGATGGAATGTCGATTTGGCCAATGCGCAGGAACAAGCGTGACGCACACATGCGCTGCCTCTCGCCACCGCTTGGGTTTACATACGGCTTTCCAACAGACCAGTCGTACAGCTCCGTGTCGTAGCCTTCAGGCATTTTCTTCATAATCACATCATGAGCGCACCCGTGTTTGGCAGCCTCCTCAATCACAAATCGAGAGAGAGTCTTGGCCTTTGGTTTGGCGGATTTCTTGTCAGCATCACCATCCTTGTCGTCATTGGTGTCCTTGTCAGCTGGCTCATTCTTACCATCCTTGTTCTTGTCTTTGCTGTTGTCTTTGTCGACATCAGCGATATCGCTGTCAGACTCGACAGGTTCTTTCCAGTCCTTAACCTGCAATCGGCCCATCGCAATCATGTTATGCACCGACTCATAAAACATTGGCGACGATTGCGGAAAGTACGCAATGGACTCGCGCAGGTCCTTCAAGTTGATGTTGCGAATGTCGACGCCATTGAGCAGAATCGCGCCACTGGTCACATCAAAGCTGCGACACAGTAGCTTGGCAATCGTGGACTTGCCTGCTCCATTCTGGCCAACCAGTGCCACGCTTTGACCGGCAGGTATAATCAGGTTCAAATTCTTGAGAATCTCTGTACTAGACTTGCTGGAAGATGACGATGATGACGAGGTTGATGTTGGATATGAGAAGCAAACGTTGCGGAACTCAATTGTGATGCCAGTGAAATCCAACTCCTCAACATCGCAAGCCTCATCATCCGACTTGGCAGAAATTGGTATTAATGACAGTGGCATTGGTTCAGTTGGATCGGAAATCACAGGTTTGACAGTGGTACATTTGTGCAGCACGTATGAACGATGCGCTGATGAGGCCAAATACGACACATCAGCCCAAAATGATGATATCAAGTGATTTGCACCACTCATTAACCTGCTTGCCACAGTACTGTCGCCCAGTGTGATTTGCTCAGCCAGCACAAATGGAATCGACACCATGTTCATGCCCCACATGACCGTCAGATTCACCAACGACTTGAACCATCTGCCCATCTGTTCATGATTATATGCAATCAAATCCATCTTATGCTCCTCTTCTTTGGCATTGCAGTAAGACTCATGAGCATACTCTTGTAGATTGTGAATTTGCAAAAACTCGCGGCTGCCTGAGTCATTGCTGTGGCGATTCATCAAGCCTTGCATCATGTCTGAGCGACGGAATAAATGCAGCCATTTGTCGTTTGTTTCAAAAGTGCGCCACATTTTGTAGTCGCGACTGGATAACTGCTGAACTGCTGCGATTGCCAGCGCAATGAATGCCAGATTGCGATTCAGTTGCCAAAGACGACGGAACTGGAACACAAACTGAGACAGAGTACGAATGATATTGGTGACAGACATGACTGTGTTGAATGGAGATGAAAAAGTGCGTCCCTCGTCGACATTATCACTCTCAAACTCCTTCTTCAGCTTGAGTTTGGTAGCCATGTCAACGTGCGCAGTGCTCTTGGCGTACATGAATTGGCGTCTCAATCGGCTCTTGTAACCAGCGTGATAGATAAAGTCATACGACAATTTGTTAATCACCAATTCAACCAACATGAACAAAAGCGACAATGCAGTATATCGTAACACTCTGTTGAGAATTCTCCCACCTTTGGATACAGCCATAGCGTGACCTCCAACTCCAACTCCAGCTCCAGCTCCAACTCCAGCACCCAGTCTAAATTTATGGAACAGGCCCAGTCTCTTTAACACGCTTCCACCAACACCAGTTGCTGCCACTGTTGCCATCATGTTCGGAATGACATCCCTCATCTGCTGCCACAGCAATCTGGACGCTTCTGGCAAATTCTCATTGAAATTTGCATTCTTACTCAGCAACAAGTTAGTGTACTTCATGATCATGTCCATAATGTTGCCAAGTAGGAACGAACCGCGCGCCATCATCTCCGACCCAACAATGTGTGCAATGAACCACGCTGGAAACCCAAATGGGTACAGCTTGAACTCATCAATAAACACGCGAGATGCAATCTTGGCGCCGCGACCAGCCAGTTGGAGAAGTTTGCGCGGCTCTTTGAGATGCTTGGCCATATAGTACTCAATATAATGCGGAGCATTCAGTGGGTTGTCGTAGTATTCCTTGACAAAGTCGGTGTTGATGACGTAGTTGCCTGACTTGGTCTCGTTCTCGTCCTTGGTCTCGTCCTTGTCTTTCTCTTTGTCCTTGTCCTTACTCTCGTCTTCTTTGTCCTTGCCAGAGTTAACAGAATCATCAGAGCTGGCAGAATTGGCAGAGTTGCTAGAGTTGCTAGAGTTGGCAGCAAGTGTTGACTCGGTTGGCTCAGCTGGCGAAGTTGTAGTCAGAGTGGACGCCTCGCTGCTGCTCTCGCTGTCACTAGTCACATCCGGAGAGCTGGCTGGAGCAGCCTCCTCATTGATACTGGTCGAACCGCTCGCGTCATCTGGGTTGGTCACAGCTTCATCTCCAACGTTGTTGCTGCTGCCTTGTTTGTTCGTGACTTCAGTGGCCATTGTTGTCATCTCCCGCGTTTGTCAATAAAAAGAAAGAAAGAAAAATACAAAAGGAAGTGCCGCGTGTAAGTGTGTAAGTGTGTGTTTGTGTTCGAAAGGCAAAGTTAGGGTTGCTGGATGCAGTTCTGGTTGGCTGAACAGAGAATGTGGGTTATATGTGTGTTTGCGCGTTGCCGAGGGAAAGGAGAGATGACAGTGGTTTGCGGGTCATCTTAAAGCAAGCGAACAGCAGGAAGAAGAGAGGCTTTTTTATACACACCTTTCTCTTCCACTGAAGAGTGACCAACCAAACATACAGGTGTTGCTGCTGTTCTTGCTGCGCATTGCAGAGACAGCCATTTGGAAAGAAAGGAGGCTTGTTGGTGCAGCAACAGCAACAGCAGCAGATTTCCAGAAGAGAAGATACGTGCATCGCGAAACGCTCACTGCATCCAGACGTTTCGCGATCGAACCTTTCGGACGGAGGCTGCGCAGCTCACATCGCATTCGCGTGTCGTCCCCCTCTTCGTTACTGTTACTGTTACTGTTACTGTTACATTCTATCCGTAGTTGGTGTTCATTTCAAACGAACAAGCCGCAGTTACGCCACTTTATCAGCGTCAACATCAACAATAGCAACAGCAACAGCAACATTCACATTGACTATTCGTTTGCTTTTTTCTTTCATTGTAAAAAGCTACAAAGCCAAATACTGTTTAGTGGTGCTCGGTGCCCTTGTGGTACTTGAGGTGGTGGTGGTATTCAACCGTGTATCCAAAGATACCGAAGGCCAAGATAAAGTGCAGAAGTGGAGCAGCGCTAGCCTTATCGCCCTCGAGGTACTTGCGGTAGTACCAGGCAAATGGACCGCTACCCTTAATGCTGGCATCGGCAGCGCTCACTGGACCCTTTGGCAGGTGCTTGTAGAGGTCGACGATGCGGGCAGTCTCGGAGGCAGCAGCACCAGTAGTGGAAACGGCTGATGGAGCGGCGGCGGTGGTGACGCCAGCACCGAGATTTGGTGGAACAAGCTGGCGCAGCGTGGACAGGCCGCGGCGCGAAACAACTGAAGTAGCAGCGCGGATCATCGTCGTTACGATTCAAGAAAAAAAGAGTTGCGATTTTGTGCAAAGAGTTGATCCTCTAGTTTGCTCGAACGGCCAACGTGTGAAGCAAGCGAGCTCAAATCTTGGGTGCAAAAAAATTCCACAGCGAGATTGAAAAAATATTTTCAGCAAGCGGATGAGATCCGACATTTCCGGCCGCTGATATTGAAGAAAGTGAGAAAGTGAGAGAGATCATTAAAGCATTGAAATAGAGGAAGGAAGGATTGGAGAAGCTGGATTAAGAAGTCAGAAATCTAGGTAGGCAATTGGAGAAGACGAGCAGGAATGCGGTGAGTTTACGAGCGGCGGGCATAGTGTGGCGTGGTTGGTGGCTGGTAGGCCGGCGGCTGTGGTCCTGGTGCTGGCGCTGGGTTTGGTCCCGGAGCTGGGTTCGGCTGTGGGTTTGGATTAGGGCCTGGAGCTGGGTTTGGAGCTGGGTTCGGGCTTGGATTTGGTGCTGGATTCGGGTTTGGATTTGGCTGTGGGTTCGGATTCGGATTCGGGCTTGGATTTGGGTTTGGAGCTGGCGCTGGGGTGCCACCTGGAGTTGGTGGTGGGCCAGTTGGCACGGGGCCGCACTTGAACTTGGTATAGTCAGCATCAGTGACCTGAAGATGAGCGCATACACCGGCATCGACATTGGAGCCGATACCACCAAGGATGGGACCAGAACCGCCTGGAGCTGGAGCTGGAGTTGGACCACCGCCTGGAGCTGGAGCCAGATCAGTGCCTTTACCGCCACATCCAGCAGCCTTGTACGCATCACTACCAACGACAAGATTGGCACAGGCTTTGACGTCAGTCTTGGCACCGACGTTACCAAGTGTCTGACCAAGGAGATTCTTGCTTGGACCATTATCAATCGCTGGTGGACCGCCATTTGGACCTGGGCTGGTAGTCTCTCCACTGCGGCTGTTATTGCACGATGGACCATTACCACCACCAGTAACGGCAGTAGCACAGGATGCGGCATCAGCATCACCTTGAGCGTGGCCAACGAGATTGTTGAAGAGGTCGCGCTTGGCGTGATCACCGTTGCCAGTGATGCCACCGTTATTGATCTCGTTGACGATGGAGTTGAAGAGATCGCGCTTGCCAATCGGCAGGGCATTGGAGAAGTTGACAGAGACAGCCAGAGCGGCAGCGAAGACCGCGGCAGAGTAGAAGACCTTCATTACGCGAGTTGGTTGGTTAATTAGATAGTTGGTTAGGACTAGTTTTTGTTACACGGTATATGGGGATGTTTAGAGTAGTTCAGAATCGAGATAGGAGCAAGGCAGAGTCAAAGACGGTAGATGCAAAGATAGACAGAGAGATAGAGATAGAGATAGAGGAAGAGAAAATAGAAAGCAAGCGAGATAGTAGTGGAAGTCAGGCCAGTTCTTCCGCGCGCGGAGGAGAGGGCGACAGTTGGCGGCTTGTCGTCGATGTTTATGTATCGTTTTTTGTTGTTTTCGCTCGTTTCCAGCCTCCTTGAGCTTGCAAAGATATCAACTGCCCTTCAGAGAACCTGATTCACAGGAGAAGGAGGAGAGGGCTGGCTGGCTGGCTACTGGAGTCGCAAAAATGTGAGAAGATGCAGCTAGATGGTGTGTGTGTGTGTATGCGTGTGTAGTATCGGCGGCGATGAGAACGTCCTCCACATGCGTGAGTATCGAGCCAGATGAGTTGGATGAACACGACTCTAATTCCCTTAATATTTTTTTTAATTAACCTCTCCACTCCATACTAGTATGCAGGACGCGTTACTAGAGTCGATCGAAGCCGGCAGCTACTACGAGGCGCATCAGCGCTGCCGTACGCTGGTCACGCGCAGCCTCAAGCAGCGCAAACCCGCTCAGGCAATCTCGATCCTCACCACAACAGCAACCGCCCTTCTCGACAAGGCACAGTACGCGAGCGGTGCAGATCTGGTCAAGTTCCTGCTCCAAGTATACACAGACTCCTCCATTGCCGTCTCCGAGCCTGACGCGCTGGGTCGGTTGGCAGCGCTGCTCGCCAAGTTCCCCGCGGACGACGCCAGTTTGAAAGGCTTGCTCGAGTCCAGCGTGACTTGGTCGCGAAGAGTTGCGGCTCCAGATGATTTGGCTGCGCATCCAGCTGGCGCACCAGAGGTCAATCACTTGTGCGGATCGGTGCTGAAATCGCTGGATCGGTACAAGGAGGCCGAAAGGTACTTGCTGGCTGGAACCACAGAGAGTGCGAGAGCATTGGCCGCCATGTTTGCTGACTGGGCAGCTCGTCCCCTGGATGGACCAGCAGGCTCTGCACAAATGGTCATTGGAGTGCTTGGACTTCGTGGGGTTCTCGAGTATTTGGTGATGAATCGCGTCAACGAATCCCGAGTGTTCCTCGATGCCTTCGTTGACGCACTGCCAAAGGCGCACATCTCCAACCCCACTGAGGCTACGGGCAGCGACAATTCTCACGAACTATCGGCCACCTTCTACGACTCTCCCCAGCTTTCCTATCTCAACCAAGCGACATTGATTGTGATGGCTGCTGAACGCGGTCCAGCGGCGCAGGATGTGTTCCAAGATGTTCGCAGCGCTATTCTCGAACAAGGCGAGTCTGGCAGCCATTTTGAAGAGATGCTCACTCTTGTTGCAGAGCGTGTGTTTGGAATTCGCGCTAGACGGCAGAACAACTTTTTGCAGGATATGATGGCTCAGATGTTTGCTGGTAAACCAGCCCTTCATTAGATCCATGATTGCAATGTTTTTTTTTAAAGATCAATACCGCCATCATCATCATTATTATCATTATTGTTAGTATTATTATTGTTGTTATTATTAGCACTATTGGTAGTAGATTCTGTCATTGTCGTTGTCGTCGTTGATACTGCTGTTGATGTTGTTGATAGATTGGAGGTGGCCGATGTCAGTGCTTTCAATTGTGCTTCCAATTCGGCAATCCGTACCTTGAACTTTGCAATGACAGGGATGTTCTCCCGCACTGCTTGCACAAGATCTGCGTCCTCGCCGTTTGGATCAATAACCTCGGTAATCTCGCGGTTTGTCCGCTCGAGATGAAATAGCCGATTCTGGTAGTCGGCAAGCAACTCGCGAACCAGCAGGATCTCGTTTAGCGTGTTTTCGCTTACACTGGACATATATTCCTGCCGTCGCAATCTCGGGGGTTGTTATTATTGCAGATTGTGGAGACGCGTAGTAGTTGGAGTTGAAGCAAACTAGACCATTCCCCTCCATTACCAACAGCCAACAGCCAACAACCAGCGCTCAATGGCTGGCGCTTTGGTACTTTATCGGTTGGTTACATCAATGCAACCGCAATATGTTGCATATCACACATGCTTTGAGAGAAAGTTCAAATAACAAACACTAAAAAGGTATTACATTACAGCAATGCTAATACTTGACCAAGAAACCAGATTAGTCGTCATGATCGCTATCATACTCGTCATCCAAGTCATCGTCTAATCCAAATGTGTTTTGGTGCTTCTTTCCCGCTGGCCGTTTTCTGTAGTTTGACCTCAACTGGCCAAACCTCGTCAAATTTAGAGGATACATTGGCGCCGCCATTCGCCTTGTGAGTTTTGTAGTGTCAGGACCATAAATCGATCTTGTATAGCGCTTTGGATAAGGTGGCTGAACTTGATCATAGTAGTATTCGAGTTTATCGCTCGAATGCCGGAATGAAAACGACCAATCGAGCGGATCACTCGCCTTTCGGACCACCAACAGCTGGAAATAACGAGGTAAAGCCGCTCTAAACTCTCGGATTGTGCGTTCCGACCACTTGCAGTGAAGCGGTAAAGCAATTGTGAGTTTCCACAGTCGTATAAACGGCCGATGATAATGCGGTAGATTACACATGGCTCGATCATGCGGGGCACGTGAATTGTCGTCGACGGAATGATAGGGCACAAGCATGACGTCTGGATGGATCGTTTTGACAGAGTGGATGTACCGTGTGAGCTCTTGAGCATCGGTGTCGTTGATGTGTGCCAGCACCTCGAGCTCGGCCAAGTTCCTGCCGCATGCAAATATTTGAATGAGGTCGTCCTTTGAAAGCGGAGAGCAGTTGAACCGCAATGTTACCAATTTTGGTGCATGCCTGATGATTGCACTGATCAGAGCTGAATACGGTCGACCGGGGTGGTGGCTGTAGAACGAGAAATGCCGCAGACTCGGCAGCTGTGTATCTGCGATCAGCTGTGCTACTTGGCTGATTGCGCTGAATTCTGGTGGCACTGGTGGAGCAACGCTTGGATAAAACTCAAAGTTGAGATGCACAATTATTGCTGGATCAAAGCTGCTAAACGTCCGTCTCCATTCATTCTTTGCCACAGATGAGCCATCGACAATGGTAAGCTGGAGCGAGTGCCTTAGTGGTGTTTCTCGTCGTTGATGCTTGTTGCGGGGTAGTGACGACTCTGGCACGCCGTCGTTGTTGCAGTCACAGTTGCGAACCACGGATGTGTCGAATCTGTAGACAGACGGCTGGTAGTTGCCATACGTGAACGAGTATGGACCAACACACTTTGGCAAGCTACCTGATGAGGAAGCCATCTTGTCGACAGTTCGTCTTTGTGCTCTGTTTGATGCAAATTGCAGGGGTATGTGTGAGTGAGAGAAAGAATGAAAGAAAGAGGAAGAAAGGGAGATGCAGATCTACAGGTACCCGAACCAAGAAACACATGACAGGAACGAGATGAGCATTGTTCAAGGTGCTTAAGTATCAAAAAATGACTTCGTACTGCGGATCTCATGGGTACCTATTCCGCAGCCGCAGCCATGCATTCGTTTATTGTTACCATTCAGTCTAGATCTTCTGGAAGGACTCGACATCGACATTTTGAACGTGGTCTTCAAAAGCCTGAATCGTCTCGGCCAACTCGTCCGTGGACACCTTGTCATCCTCGACAACAGCGGCGATGCGAAGCATTTTGACGCCAAATCCGACCGGCACCAGCTGCGATGCACCCCACAGGAGACCATCCATCTCGACGGAGCGAACATTTTGCTCGAGCTCCTCCATGTTGGTCTCGTCGTCCCATGGCTTGACATCGTAGACGATCATGGACTTGGCAACAGCCTTGGGCTTGGCAGCCTTCTTGGCGTGATACTCGGCAAGACGCTGCTGCTTGATCTTCTCGGCCTCCTCGTCTACCTCATCATCGTCAGAGGCAAACAGATCAACCTCCTCTTCGTTATGGTTGACTGTAGCTGGAGGAAGATGTTCGCTGTGAACCTTGGTATCGAGATGAGCGTTGGAAGCAGTGGCAAGGGTAGTGTCGGTTGTCATGGCTGTGAATGTTGTTGCGAGTGGTCGGAGTGATATGTGAAGTGGATATACTGATGAGAAAGAACAAGGCGAGGTCAGTGGTTAACACTTGGCCGATAGCATTTTGTAGCCCACAGTTACATACTGCGGAGGCTGTGTCATCCACGCCATTGTCCGCAGCCTTGACTCCGGTGTGCATGTGCGCAGTAGTAGCAGCAACAGCAATAATCACATTAAGATGACCATGTTAGCTGCGTATATAACTACAGTTACTCATTGCCCCCTCTTTTTGCCCGCGAGTTGAGCCGGGGGAAGAGGAGAGAGAGGAGAGTAGGTCACGGATCAGCTGCGGATAATTGCTCCAATAACTCCAGTTGTTTGACATGCGAGTTCACCGGATCTGGATGTAAGGGGAGGTTCTGCGGCTGTTTGCTCGCTGTGTTTTGACGGTTTTATGTTGCTGTTTGCAGCCGAGACAGCAGCACTAATCTCAGTGAAGTGATTGCAGTTCTTGGCAGAGCGAACTCATTAACATCGATGTTTACTATTATTAGCACCGTCGTTATTCTGCCGTTGATTGTGGAGATGTGTAATGATGCTGTAAGCCGTTGCCACAGTTACAGGTACAGTTGTAGTAGTAGTAGTAGTAGTAGTAGTAGTGGTTGCGATTGCCGTTGTCGATAGACGATTGGAGATAAGGCCGCCACGAATTGCCAAGAATCAAGGAGTGTAGCAAATAGACGCCTCTGTCAACGGCGGTTGAAAATTAAAGCGATCGGCTGATCTATCCGGCAGCCCGACAGAAAGGTGGGCAGATAAATGGAAGAGGGAGGGCCAGGCGGAGCGTCCTTGCCGCACAAGAATGAGGGCCGGATCTCTTCCTTCTGCTCCCACACAACTTTTCAAAGTCCGTGATCTGCTCTCGAAAGCCTCCCTGACATCGTCAGCACAGCCAGTTTGACATACAGACAACCGCATATCCGTAGTTTTCCCCCCAGTGAAGCTTCCGGATATCAATCATCACCAACACTCCTCCACACACAATCCCCCACCCCCACCACTTAATACTCTGACGAGTCGCACAACCCGAGAAGCTAATTATCTCGAGTTGGACCAAGTTTGAGCCGACTCGCTTCCAACCACCCAAGACGTTCGCAAATTTGCTTGCGTCTCTTCACAATCCGCACCGAGGCAGAAGACGCACAAACGCCAAAGTTAAGCATCCAGGCTAGCGTCTTTTAAAACGGGTAATCCGTCATTGTCTCTGCCTCGTTATCATCTTCTTCATCTCTTTTCTTTATACCTTTTTTGCATAGCTTCTTTTCACTATCTTCATTTCATTTCATCTCATTTCATTTCTTTTTTCTTATTCTCCTTTCACCTTACTCCATCGCATTTTTACACACATACCTACATATCCAAAGCTCGCAATGCCACCAGCCGCAGCCACCTCATCTGCCATTCCAACTGGCGCCGCTTCCTCCGCGCCAGCTTCCAGCTCGGTCTCCTTCCGCGTCAACTCGCCAAATGTCCGCTACGGCGATGACCACATTGAGTCCGACTACATTTACCACAACAGTGCCGTGTCCGTCAACGCCGATGGCTCCATGACCGTTGAGCCAACCCAGACCCGCTACCAGTTCAAGACATCCACCAACGTCCCATCCCGCACCGGTCTCATGCTCGTTGGCTGGGGTGGCAACAACGGCTCCACCGTCACTGCCTCCATCCTTGCCAACAAGCACAACATCTCGTGGAACACCAAGAGTGGCGTGCAGCAGCCCAACTACTTTGGCTCCGTCATGATGGCCTCCACCGTCAAGCTTGGCACCCGCGCTGACGACCCGACCAAGGACGTGTACATCCCAATGAACAAGGTTGTGCCGATCGCCAACCCGAACGACTTTGTCATTGGTGGCTGGGACATCAGCTCGCTCAACCTGGCTGAGTCCATGCGCCGTGCCGAGGTGCTTGACTACGACCTGCAGCGCCAGCTGTACGACGAGATGGCCCAGCTCAAGCCACTGCCATCCATCTACTACCCAGACTACATTGCCGCCAACCAGTCTGACCGTGCCGACAATGCTCTGCCAGGAAACGACAAGCAGGCTCACCTCGAGCAGATTCGTCGCGACATCCGGGAGTTCAAGGCGAGCAACGGTCTCGACTCGGTCATCATCCTCTGGACTGCCAACACTGAGCGCTTCTCTTCCATCATCCCAGGCGTGAACGACACTGCCGACAACCTGCTCAACGCCATTGCCACCAGCCACGACGAAGTTGCCCCATCCACTGTCTTCGCCGTTGCCTCCGTCCTTGAGGGTGTCCCATTCATCAACGGCTCTCCACAGAACACCTTTGTTCCAGGCGCCATTGAGCTTGCTGAGCGCCACGATGTGTTCATTGGTGGCGATGACTTCAAGTCTGGCCAGACCAAGCTCAAGTCTGTTCTGGTTGACTTCCTGGTCAATGCCGGTATCAAGCCACTCAGCATTGCCTCCTACAACCACCTCGGCAACAATGATGGCAAGAACCTGAATGCTCCACAGCAGTTCCGCTCGAAGGAGATCTCCAAGTCCAACGTTGTTGATGACATGGTTGCTGCCAACGACATTCTGTACAAGCCAGGCGAGCACCCAGATCACTGCATTGTGATCAAGTACATCCCAGCTGTTGGCGACTCCAAGCGTGCTCTTGACGAGTACTACAGCGAGATTTTCATGGGCGGCCGCAGCACCATCTCGGTCTACAACACCTGCGAGGACTCTCTGCTGGCTTCGCCACTCATCATCGACTTGGCGCTGCTTACCGAGCTGATGACTCGCATCAAGTATCGCGTTGTTCCAACCGGTGCTGTTGATGGCGCTGCTGGCGAGTACAAGAGCTTCAACTCTGTGCTTTCCATCCTGTCCTACATGCTCAAGGCGCCGCTCGTTACTCCAGGCACTCCGGTTGTCAACGCTCTTGCCAAGCAGCGCGCTGCCCTTGAGAACATTATGCGTGCTCTGGTCGGTCTCCCACCACAGAACGACATGATGCTCGAGCACAAGGCCACATACTAATAGTGGTCTTCTTGTTCGCATCATAGTTGCACGTTCTATCTATCTTTCTTTCTATCTTCTTTCTGCACTATTTGTTTGTTCTTTTTTGTTTGGCTTTATCCTTGCTTTTTATCTGGTGATGGCAATGCTCCCTTGATGTCGTCATCCTACTTTTCATTATTACTTATTGCATGCTTTTTACTTTTCTCTTTACTTTAAAACAAAAAAACATGTCCCCGGATTGTCTATTTGCATTGGATGTACAGACATGTGACCACCGCGAAGGTTGCTTTCCGTCCTTTGTCGCTGAGTGTTGTGATTGGTGCGCTGTAAAATCACTCGAGTTTTGAATAATTTCACAAATCGCTTTTATTTTAAAACGACCCCCATTTCAGCCGACTCAACCCGTTGTCTGACGCTGCATGCCGGTGTCGCCTCGCAAGATATCATTGTCGCGAGGCGGCTGTTGTTTCTTTTCCTCCCCTCCCTTCTCCCTTTCGAGATGGGGCAACGACACCTTGACTAACCTCTTCTCCACCCATCTCCACAAAAGGCTCGAGGCAACTTTTTTTTTTGGTTCCCGCCACCACGGCTCAAGCTTCCCAGCGCAACTAGTATGTGCAATAAGCTCTCACTTTGAGATGCGTGTTCCCCCGCGCATCTCCAGCGAACCGGACAACCGGAACCGCCAGCACGTGCTCTTTTTGCTGCCGTTGTTTTTGTTGCCACTACTGCCACTGCTACTATTGCTGCTATTGCTGCATGTGTAAAGGCTCGTTGGCTCCATCCCATGGTTCGGCTTGATCTCGACTTTGCACGAACTGTAACCGTCTTGTAGACTGACATGCTTTTCCCCACCTCTTTGATGCTTGATTGTACGTATACATTTGACACCTAGCAGTTGATTCAGTAACAACAACACCACTCCACACCACACTAACCTATATTAACCAAAAGCAAAACAAAAGGGAAGCAGCAATGTCTCCAAGCTCCATCAAGATTATCGCCGGCAACTCTCACCGCCGTCTCGCTGAGCTGATTGCCGCTCATCTGGGCATCAACCTCGCCAAGGTTTTGGTTACCAAGCACTCCAACCAGGAGACCTGCGTCGAGATTGGAGAGTCTGTTCGTGACGAAGATGTGTTCATTGTTCAATCTGGCAGCGGAGATGTCAACGACATGCTGATGGAGCTGCTTGTTCTCGTCTCTGCATGCAAGACTGCATCTGCCCGCCGCATCACCGCCGTTATTCCATGCTTCCCATATGCCCGCCAGGACCGCAAGGACAAGTCTCGCGCTCCAATCTCAGCCAAGCTTGTTGCCAACCTGCTGACCGTGGCTGGCACTGACCATGTCATCACTGTTGACCTCCATGCCTCTCAGATTCAGGGCTTCTTTGACCGTCCAGTTGATAACTTGTACGGAGAGCCGAGCATGCTTCGCTACATCAAGGACAACATTGAAAACTGGCGCAACGCAGTTATTGTGTCGCCAGATGCCGGTGGTGCCAAGCGTGCCACAGCCATTGCTGATCGCCTCAATCTCGATTTTGCGCTGATCCACAAGGAGCGCAAGAAGGCATCCGTTGTCTCTCGCATGGTTCTCGTTGGCGACGTTTCCGGCAAGACTGCTATTCTGGTTGATGACATGGCCGATACCTGCGGTACTCTTGGCAAGGCAGCAGATGTATTGATCCAGAACGGAGCCACCGAGGTGTACGCAATTGTTACTCACGGTGTGCTGAGTGGCAAGGCACTTGAGGTCATCAAGGATTCCCAGCTGAAGAAGGTGGTTGTAGCCAACACCCTGCCAGTCGAGGATAAGAAGAGCCAGTGCCCAAAGATTGACTTGATTGACATTTCGCCAACTCTGGCTGAGGCCATCCGGAGAACACACAATGGCGAGTCTGTTTCTCAGCTCTTCAATGCTGAAATCCTCTAAACAGCAGCAGTAGTCATAATAGTAGTAGTCGTCGTCGTAGTCACATAATATAGCCAAAAATACAAAAAATTAGTACTTCTTCCTTCCTTTCCTTTCCTTTCCTTTCTTTTTCTTCCCTTTTATAAGAATAAAGAGTCCGTTCACCGCTCTATTCATCCCGCAAGCATCCTGGTGTTTGAGCCTGGATGCGAATGCCAATGTTGTCTCGTTTAGCTGTTTCGTTTGCCACGAAACTCACAGCGCAAGAATAAAAAAAATAAAGTTGAACCTGAAAAAAAAATGTATTTGGCACAAGCGAGGCGTGCTGTCCATCAGAAGCCATCGGCTTTGGTTGCTACTACGCTGGCTTTGTCGCGGACGTCAGTTGCACTGTCGACAAAGCAGATCAATACAGTTCGCAGTCGCAGTATGCATCTTCTGTCCAGTCCCACAGGTGCATCTCGGCTTCGTTCGTCATCCTTCAGCTATGGCCAGCCTCGGCCCATGCTTCCCTCAAACACGACACGACTCCAGCTTCAGTCACCTGGCAGTCGCCGCTACTTTATATCCTCGATTGCACGAGTCGCATTCAGTGCACTCCGATTGCCAGTGACATTGTTTGGAGTTGGAGCTGGAACAGCTGGCTATGTAAACTACAAATTGCACGAAATGTCAGATGCCATGAAACCGCCAGATTGGGTTGGAAAGGCAGCGGAAGATGCAAAAGGCTATTGGGAGAGCATAAAAGACTTGGAAGCGCCTGAGCTGGGATTGTCTGATAAGTTTAAGGCTCTGTTTAAAAAGAATGATCAGCAGGTAGCGTCATCAGCAGCGAGTGGTAAGAACAGTGAGAAGAATGCCGAGAATGATGATGACCCAGGTGCAACATTTGATCATTCACGGCGCACCAGATCTGACCAGGATAGCAGCGGTAGTGGTAGTGGTGGTAGTGGCGGAGCAGGAGGGCAAGAGCCAACTCCATCGGCAGTTACAGCGGCAATGGCGGCAGTTGCAGGCACAGGCGTTCGTATTGAGGATGTTGCAGATCCTGGCAGTGCAGCAGATAACTCGTTGCTACAGCTGACGAAGCGATTGATTGAGATTCAGAACATTCTCAACACAGTTAATGTGAGCAACGAAGCATTAAAGCTGCCACGCATTGTGGTTATTGGATCGCAGTCATCTGGCAAATCATCCGTGCTTGAAGCAATAGTTGGACATTCATTTCTTCCAAAGGGCACTAATATGGTGACACGCAGACCAATAGAACTCACACTTGTGCACACACCTGGTGCGACTGAAGAGTATGGCGAGTTCCCCCAGCTTGGACTGGGCAAAGTGCATGATTTCAGCAAAATCCAATCAACATTGACTGATTTGAACAAAGCAGTGCCCGAATCGGAATGTGTATCATCAGTTCCGATTGACTTGCGCATATACTCACCCAATGTTCCTGATTTGAAATTAGTGGATTTGCCTGGCTACATTCAGGTAACTAGCAGAAACCAGCCAACTCTACTCAGAGACAAAATCAGACAACTGTGTGAGCAGTACATTGTGGAGCCGAACATCATTCTGGCAGTTTGCGCCGCGGATGTTGACTTGGCTAACTCTGAGGCATTGCAGGCGAGCCGCAGAGTGGATCCATTGGGAATGAGAACCATTGGAGTTGTAACCAAAATGGACTTGGTTGATGCCCACATGGGCACCAGCATTCTTACTAATAAAGACTACCCTCTTCATCTGGGCTACATTGGTGTGGCTCGCAAAGTGGCTCCAGTAGGTGGTAGCTCTCGTCGCTTACTATCATTTGGCCAGGCAGCCCACGCTGATCCTATTGCTGACGGATCATCTCTTACAGCGGACGCTGCTGCCGAGGCTGCATTCTTCTCTGCTCACAAAGAATATCAACGATCGGATATCAATGTTGGATTTGGCACATTGCGCAACAAGCTGGTGTCAGTTCTGGAAGAGAATATGGGCCGCAATTTAGATAATATCACTGATGCAGTGCAGATGGAGTTGGAGGAGGCTCGATATCAAAGCAAAGTGCTGTACAATGATCAGCTGGTAACTGCAGAGTCATATGCTGCGGATGCAATTGATTTGTTGAAGAGACAGTTCAGAGACTTTGCATCAAGCTTTGGCAAAGAGCAAGTCAGACAAGCACTGGATGCCACTTTTGAACAGCGCATTCTGGATATCTGTGCAGAGCAGTATTGGTCGGATCCACGTATCAATGAGATTTCGCCAGAAAGATGGCTGAGCTCAATTCTAAGCCACGTCAGCAGCACTGGTAGCAATGCAGCTGGAAATAACAACAATAACAACAACAATAGCACTGGTTTAATTAATTCAGCAGAGGAACGTAACCACTATTGGACACATAGACTGGAGCGTAGCACATCAGCGCTGACCAAGAGTGGAGTGGGCAGATGGAGCACACAAATGGTGGCTGATGCAATAATGGCCAACGTATCAGATATTACTGAACACTATCCACTGGTTCATCACCCAGACACCCAAAAGGAAGTTAGACAGTTTGCACATGAGTTATTAAGAAGCAAATGGCATTCAACGATTGACTCGGTTGAAAATACAATCAAGCCTCTCAAGTATGAAATTGAAGTGTCTCAAAACGAGTGGAAACGCGGTGTTGACCGGGCTACTGCAATGGTGCAGCAAGAGCTGGATCAATGTCAGCATGCGTTGAATAACATCAAACAGAGACTGGGAACTTCAAAGCTACGCCGGGCTGTAAAATACCTGATTGACGTTGAAAAGCACAAGTCACTGCATCCATCACTCGGTCCAGCTGCATTGAATGCTTCAGCCAACTCCTCCTCTGCACACTCTCAGCCGCCGGTAGAAGGAGCTACAGGGACAACAGCATCGGCAGCTACCACAGCGGCATCCTCACACCACACTGAGACTGAGGACACAACACACCATTCGCCATACAGTCCTGCAGTCCTTGACCAAGCTCGTCGTGCCGTTCTTCTCCGTGACCGCGCTCAAATTCTGCAACTGCGCCTTGACGCCTTGCAGAGTAAAACATGCCGCACAGAAGAGAACAAGTCGGCATGTCCAGAAGCATTCTTGAGGGTAGTTGCAGATAAATTGGCAAGTTCGGCAGTGATATTCATCAATGTAGAATTGCTGAGTGACTTTTATTTCCAGTTCCCAAGAGAAGTTGACAGAAGATTATACTTTGGATTGGGAAGAGATCAAGTAAGAGAATTCGCATTGAATAACCCCAGAATTGCACAGCAGCTGGAGTTAATCGATCGAACTCAGAAGTTGGAGTTGGTTATGGGCCACCTGCGTCAATTACAGAGTGCAAAGAGTCGCCAGCAACAACAAAAGCAGCAGCAGCAGCAGCAGCCGAAACAACAACAGGATTCTCACGCTCCACAAATGCAAGCTCAATACATGCGCTCTCACTGAAGAATGGAAAAAGAGAGAGAGAAAGAAAGAAAGAGATATTACAGATTGCATCTGGGTTAACTTTTATTCACACCTCACTTCTCCACACACACACACACACTCTCTCTCTCTCTCTCCCCCAACCTTTTACTTTAGATTACATTAACTGTTTAATCCTCTCTCACTTTTATAACATCAATAATACATCTGACATCACGTTGATGAATGAAAGAATGCTCAATTCGCAAAATGATTGTTCCCTCCTCCGCATGACGGTCACATTTACAATCGATTAGCACAACCTTCGCACTCTATCTCGTGGTGTTGGATGCTAACGTTTGGAAGCTTTTCCAACAGACGACGCCACCATCCACATTCTTCGTTCGCATAACAAAGAGCGCGGGCCACCTGTGAGCGAGTCACCATTGACTACCACTCTCAAACAGGCACTACAACAATAGTTCCTTTTGAGTTATCATCATCAATCATCTGATTATGTTCGCGGGTATCACTTTTCTTTTCAAAAAAAGAGTGGCTCCTTTCTACCTACATTTCGCATGCAAATGTCGATTGTGGTTGTGGAAATGAAAGAACATGATAAAGCGAGCTGAGCCAGTTTGTCAATTGAAGATGTAGTTGCCACAGTTACACGAACGTGGAGTCTTACCCGACTGAATCCTACACTCTCCGAGTCCCTGCTCACTCGTGAACAAAAGAGAGAGAGAGAACAAAACAATTAGGCGTCAGTGCACGCGCAACTGAATGGCATTCGTGATATCCACATCCTCTCTCTTCCTCTCCCTCTCTCTCTCTAGCTCTCTCTCTTCTTCCTTCCACCACTTTCTTTTGTACCACTAACTCACAGCAGAGGAGACAACCACCCAGTCCAAACAATAACAACAAGTGCATTTCTCTATTCTAAAGTTGACTGCAGCATGCTTTCTCCTCTATTCCAATACAAAAAAGCTGTTCAGTCTGACTTAATCTTTATAAAGACTCTCTCCTCTCGCGCCACTTCGCTCTTACTCCAGCTCCTCCTTTTTGCTGTTGTTGTTGGAAGAAACATTCTTTACTGCCTCGCTCTTTTTATCATCCATTCCACATCACGTACCCGCACAGAACAGAACACACTTCTTCAACCCGTCCAAGTATGGCAATCTACAGCCTAAACGACTTTGAGACTTACTCGTCACAGCCATTCACGTCGCCAAACCAAACCGTGAGTGCCACGCCGTTCGATATTCTCCTCACAAGTATCGAGTATAGCCGATACTAGATCAAGTTTTGTATCCGGTCACTTTGTTTCTGATCGATTCTTTATTGTAACCTTGCACTTCTCCCTGTCCTTATCGACCTACTGTATAATTCAACACTTTTTCCCTTTTAAAACATTCTCTGTATTGTTTTTTTTGTGTGTTTGTCTTTATTTTTGGCAAGAGTAATTCTGATGCAACCGAGAATGAGGAAGAGGCAAGAGTGAATTTGTTTGATCGACGCCGCATCTCCGTTGGCGAAAAAAAATTTTAAACCAGCGCCACCACTCGCACTCGCACTCGTATTCGCACTCGTACTCTCATTTGCAGTTACACTCACACACGGATATGTTTATCCGTGGCACTTAGTCTCTGTTCCAAACAGCACATTTGTCAATCAAACATTGTAACAACGACAACAGTGACAACAACAACAGCAACAACAACTGTAACAACTGTAACAACTGTAACACCTGCAACACCTGCAACACCTGCAATTGCAACTGTAACTTTTCTATTCTATTCTATTCTTTTGACAACATGCGTATCTCGCAGTTCATATTGTTGATTCCAGTGGCAGTGTTTGCACTTGTCGGAGTGGAGGCCATTCCAGTCGACACAACAGCAGCCACGACGCCAGATGAGTCGATGACGGATACCAAGATTGATCCGCGTTTATGGGGCTGGTGGGGCTGGGGCCATCGCTGGTGCTACTGGCACCCGTATGATTGCTATGGCGGATATGGCGGATATGGTGGATACTATGGTCACCATTAAACCATTAAACCATTGTATTACTGGCACGTATGTCTCAAGGGTAGCAGCTGAAATAAGTATACTCGCTCAATGTAGTTTCATGTAATTTTAGTAATCAACTCTTTCTTTATCTTCGTTTTTTTATCAGTCCCGTATGTGCATATCTCAGACCATGTCAAACATTAAAAAAAGGGGGAATGGGGAGTTGGAAAAGATAGTCGGCGAACCGAGATGCACTTCGTATTATCCCCATCAGTCTCCTTTACGTGCAGTTCGATGCTTTTTCGGATATCTCCCTTCTGTATTTCCCCATCAGTCTCCTTTACGTGCAGTTCGATGCTTTTTCGGATATCTCCCTTCTGTATTTGAGCGTATTTCGTTCCATATCATCCCATCCCATCCCTTTCACTTCATTCCATTCCATTTCCTTCCTTTCTTTTTATCTCAGCACATACACAGCTACCACCCCCAAAGTTGTTTTTTTTTAGTAATCATTAAATGCGTTTCATCATACTTCCGATTGTCGGCTTGTTCGTCACCTCGGTCACATCGGCAGTTGCGCCAAATGGTACGTTTACTGGCTGTGTGACTCGCCTCGGTGGTGACTGCATCGACATGTTCTTTGGGTGCCGCGATAAATGCAAGAACACCAGCAGCCAGCTGTGCCTTCCGTTGTGTGCTTTGCAGGGTGTGAGTTGCATGTATGACTGCGTCAAACAGTGCAGCGTTCCTCCGGCCAACCAAACCATGGCAATAGCGACAATCTTGAGCATGGACGGGTTCAGAGAGATGCTCATCGAAAGTGTCCTTAACAACGGTCATCCATTGACTCCAGTCAATTAAACAAGTGCTTTTCAACAGCAATATCAACTATTCGGGCTTTAATCATAGCATTACGTCAAGTAAGGGGAGGAGGAGGGGAGCCGTGACAGAGTAAAGACGTAGGAACGGTGTTGCCGCCAAAGAGGAGCATTGGCTGATAAAATCGCACTTCGTCTCATTGTACGTACGAACCAGTGGCATCATGTACGTATTAACGATATCATGCTACGAATACAGCCGAATGGCTCGCACACGTGACTGGGACGACACTTTGCACAACATTTCAGCCTCAGCACAGAAACGCACGCACGAACAAACGGTCACGTCGCACTCTCCTCCATTAACACTCCTGTCACTTCATAAACAGAACCAGCACAACGCCGACCCTTCACACTGCCTTTTCCCCAAGCAATATGAGCAACGACGGGCAGTCACTGCCCATGTCCTCAAACCTGGCTGCCAAGGCCACCATATCCACATCAAGCACTGAGACCAAAGACGAGCTCCTTGCAGTCGGAGACTCACTTCCTGTAGCAACGGCAACCGTCGCTCCAATGGTGGTTTGTGGCGACGAGTTGAAGACTGATAGTATCCTTGCTGCCAGCGACGAGAATGAGCCAGTGTTGACAAACCGAGAGATGCGCGGGTGGCAAATGTACTGCTGGGCTGCGTTCCCCGTATCACTGTCTTCTTCCTTTTATGCCTCATTGATCCTTGAGTCACTGGCGGCAAAAGGCGGTGTGCAGGCGGATTACATCACGCCATGCGATACATCAGTGAATGACTACAAGTGCTACACACGATTCGGTGGTGGCTGGGTCAATACGACATCGTATGCTCTGTACATCAGTGCTATCTCGGTGCTGGTCAACGCTGTGATTAGCATTGGATGTGGTTCATTTGCTGATCATGGTACACACCGCAAAGGGTTCATGCTTGGATTTGGTGTTGTTGGCGCTGTGGTCGGAATCGTGTCTCTCGTAGCCAACACACCAGCAATGCTACCATTGTTTACACTTCTGATTGTGATTAGTAGCATTTGTTATAGCACCTCAATGGTATTTTGTACAGCGTACTTGCCAACATATATCCGCATCCATCCCGCTGTGGTTGCTGCGAAGCGTGTATCCAGCAGTGACGGCAGCAGCAGCAGCAGCAGCGAGTCAAAGGAGCTTGTCCGTGTTATTGAAGAGACGAGTAACACGCTGGTTGGTCATGGGTTTGCGATTGGGTATGCTGGCGGTATCATCACTGTGATCATGAATACAATTATCGTGTACTTTTCTGGCCAAACCACCTTCAGCATGCAGATCACGCTAGCAGTGACTGGTGCGTGGTGGCTGGTATGGATGCTCGTTCCGCTCAAGTTTGTCAAGCACCGCCC
>MU602721.1:14685-28941 GCA_025201865.1 Ramicandelaber brevisporus | reverse complement strand
ACGAACCAAGAGGGAGGAGGGACAGATGGAACATGCCGCTGGGAAAACCCGGATGCCAGCCACACCAACCTGGCGGCAGAGGGACAACCACCACGCGGGACCGAACACCGCGCCAGCACACGCCAGCACCTGGGGACAACGAGGGAACAACGCTGGTGCTTGAGAGGATCTTGGGACAAAAGCGGATACAATGGAAGACAAAGGTTAGAGGAAGGGAGGGAGAGAACAGGCCAGACAGCGACAGCCGAAGACACGCACACACAGCTTCGCATTCTTATACCCCTTTTTTCGAAGCTTCGATGTTTACACACAAACCGCCACTACTCGTCTTTTTTGTTTGATTGTAAATTGGTCTTCTCTCGTGTACGTGAATTCACCATTTCGGATGTTGCACACAAATGTGTTGATACTGCGTGATTCGCTGCAGAGTCTGGCAATTCCGACACAAAAGGAACAACTGTCAACAATGAGGCAATTAGTAGATCGTTTCCACCGGGTATCCAAAAGGAGACACCGGGTTCTTTGATCAGCGTAATTCAGTTTGAAAAGGAGTAGTTGAATGCGTCACTTCAGCCACATTTACTTGGCAATTCAATTAATGGTTGTGTACATTACAATATCAGAAAAGAAGACAAAGGGATCAGCCGCGTATTTCCGTTTTGAAAAGGGTAGTTGAATGCGCCACTCTGACCACTGTTGAGCAACCAAACACATTCATTTGTGTTTGACACAGATACTAATTGTATACCTGTTTGGATGCTTGTCACTGATGGCAAGACAAAGCCTGTAAAGCAAATTACCACCACAGCTTCAAGCAGCATTATCCACCTGAGTGGTGGTATGCGTCGTTCTTTATGAGCTCAGAAAGAACGTTTCATATATGTACTTCCTCGCCTTGATGCGAGTTGGCGTTGTGGCAGCACTGTGAAGATTGTAGAAGAAACAGAGATTGCCGCAGCGCATCCTTGCTCGCCGCCGCTACAGCATCCTGCTAATTGAGCAAGAGAATGAATTGAAGCTGCTAACATAAAAATGTTCGATTTATTTGGCGTTTTCCTCGCTTGGGCGAAACCTTTCCGGACCCAGGCGGATTTGCCCAGTTGGTCAGTAACATAATTGTTGTTTTTAGATCAAAAAGAAAAGGAAGAAGAGGGGAGGAAATAAAGGAATGGAAATGAAGGAAAGGAAAGGAAAGAATGTAAGGGTGTAAAGATATGGAGGGACAGATGCCAGGATACTATTTTAATGAGCACCGGAGCCGCGCTGATATCTTTCGCGAGCTGACATGTGAGGTTGGCTACCGTTGGAAGGTGCACCAGCCAGAGGACCCATCATTGAATTCAGCGCCAGTTGCTGCTGCTGTTGCTGAGCATTCATGGCTGCGGGTTGAGGAGCGCTATTGTTAACCTGCGCCGCAGCATTGAATCTTCTCATGTACTCAGCACGCGCAGTGTTCAGTGCCTCAGTTGGAGCGTCAGTTGCGGCAGATGTCGAGTAAGCAGAGGTGCTTGCATAGTCAGTTGGCGATGTAATCGCAGAAGTGGTTGGAACAGCTGAAGATGCAGATGGCGCGGGTGGATACAGCACTGCCTGAGCTGTGAACGAGTTTGGTGCGTGCGATGAATGAGAGTACTCGTAGTTTGGAATGTTGATGTCATCGCTGGCTCCGGCAACTGGCACATATCCTGCACCACGATTAGATTGCTGTGGGTGCTGCGATGGAAGAGGAGGAACTGGCGGATGGTTGGCTGGGTTGGTGAAATAATGCTTGGTAGAGTTGCCAACGCCGGAGCCGACATTGCTGCCAGTGTCGGAGAATGTCAGCGCAGAGCCAGATCCACCCTCGACACGGCCACGGTAGATTTCATCACGAGCTGCAGCAACCATGCGTGGCTTGAGGTTGCCAGCATATCCAGATCGAGCGCCAACATTGCTATTGCTACCACCACCTGCACCGCTCGCCGAGCCAGAGCCCTGGATCTTACCGACGCCAGGAATGGTGTAAGACTGTGGGTCATCGCCAGCTGCCAGTCCACCGCGGCTATTGTATCCACCGCCTCCAAACTTGCCAGTGCTTGCTCCATTGGCGGCAGCAGCAGCCGCAGCAGCCGCAGCAGCCGCAGCACTCAAGCCAGCAGGACCAGCATTGGATACAACACCCATCTGCTGACGTCCAAACAATCCACCGGTGCCAACACCCTTGATGTTGCCGTTGGCATTGGCCTTGGCAATCTCAGCATCATCGAAACGATAGGCAGGCAGAGTGTCTTGAATCTGGAGCATCAAGAAGATCGAGGTAAACAAAATGCCAGAAGCCACCGTGAATGTAACCACTTTAACAGCCAAACCAGTGATGGTATATGTGAATTCATTGCCATCCCAGTAAATGACAATTCCCAGAATAGTGAAGCCAAAGAACAGCAGGATTAGTAAATAAGTCATTCGAGTGATGATATAACGAGTGGCATCGGATATATTGGCCCGCTTGATCTCACGAATGTACAATACGGCCAGGTACAAGCAGTATGCAGCAAACACCCAGAATGAAATTGGAGTAATCAGACCGAAGGCTTTCTTCGTAATGTTACCCCAGGTGTGAGAAAGCGACCATTTGAACGCCAGCATTGAGCCCATTGCAAACGTGAAAATCAACGAAACCAGCACTGCAATGAACAGCAGAACGTAGTAGTAGATTGGGCGGTGGAAGATGCGACGCACAATTGTATACCACTTGACCACAAAGAACACGTAGCCGAGCAAACCCAGCCACCACGAAATGTAGTTAATGGTCAGGAATGCATTGTTGTGCGTTTCACCTTGTTTGACGAGAATCGACACCAGCAAGAACTGGAAGCAGTCCAAGAACATCAAACCACGGAAGTTGATAAAGGAGAGTCTGAAATGCCAAATGTGCATTACAATCTGGTACAATGCATAGGCCAGACACAAGCCAAACCACACATAGGTTAGGATCCGCTGGACTTTCCATCCAGTTGACGCCAGCATTTGATTCCACGGTCCATCGTCCTGAGTGGCATTCACCGTAACTGGCAAACTACGCTCGGCAAACGCTGCAATCATTGAAGCCGTATCTGCACCAACAACCATCACTGGGACTTTTACCGGATAGCTCCACCTGTTATCTGGCAAATCCTCATCAACTCCTCCAAACGGTTCAGTGTCGTTTGCACGAGAGGGCAGCAGAATCAAGCCAATAGGAGGCAGGGCTTGAGATTTGGAGATCGAGTCCAAGGAATCACCCTGGAGTTGTTTGAGAATCTGCGTATGAGTTGTGCACTCTGCCTCAATGTACATTTTCAATCCACTGACCACGAGAATAGAGTTGCTGAAGGGAGACGACGTGCTGCGGTCTGACGAACCGCTGGACGAAGGCAATACAACTTTGCATGGATTAACAACCTGAAGAGTGGTTACTGGCCCTTCAATCTTGTACTTGTTGTCGCTGGGTGAACCGTACAAGTCGTAGCCTTTGCGCGTGTCAACAGTCTGAGTCATAAAGTTGCGGAAAGTCACTGATGCTTCAACCTGCCTGCAAAATGAGCTCATAAGCAGAACGAGTGCCACGGCTAGAGCGTACAGGAGGCCGCGAAACCTCACTGCTGGTGCTGATGAATGTCGCATACTGGATAGAAGGTAATGAGTGAGAGAGAGATAGGGAGAGAGAGAAGCACAAAGTGGCAAAAAATAAAACAGAAAGAAAGTGGAACAAGAATCGACAGAAGATGGGAGGGAGGAAGGGAAAAGCCACCAATGCAGATCAAATCGTAATCACAAAGAGAGAGAGATGGACACGACCAACCAGCCAAACGTCGACTAATAATGATAATGGAGAAGGTGCCACAATCGCGTACTAGCCCAAACACTCGCACTAATTGAACTGACGTTTGATACAGGCTGATTCACTTCGCTAATGTTCACAATGCTCTCTCACAATTCACACGCACGTGCACACACGCTCGCTCGCACTCACTAACTCACTTGCTACCGGCTGACAAGCAAAAGCTCACACGACACCACTCGTGGACCAAAAAAAAAAAACACGGAACCAAGGGAATGAGAAGGAAGGGAGGAAGGAGGATATGGAGTGCGCAGCAAGATAGATACACAAACACACACTCTCTTTCACGCACGCACGCACACACGCACAAACAAACTGTGGCAGCCCTGGTTTTTATTCGAGGCTGGAAATAAAGGAGTGCAGGCGATTGACGAAGTAACAAAAGGCGGGTGAGTGAGCAGGAGAGAGAGAAAGCGAGAGAGAAAGAGGGAAGGCACGAGAGTAGGGCAAGAAGAACGAGAAAAAAAGTAAAAGTTGGTGGAGTGTAAGTCTCGCCTGGTCGGCACAACGAAGTCTAACTCGTGCTCTCGGTACTCATCGACAGAGAGGGGACGCGCTGTAGCCGCGGGGAAGTTCCAAAATATGGCACCCAGACCAGATGCGCAACCACTCGCTCACTCACTCACCCACTCGCTCGCTGTCCAGTAACATTTTCTGCTCTAAGCACACTTGGGCGGAGTATCGTCTGTTCTACGGTTCGAGACCCCAACCGAGTAACAATTCTCCTCCTTCCCCGTTTGAATGATTGGGACGATTGAACTAACTTTTCTAATTTTAAACAATGGTAATAAATGGACATTCATTGTTTACTGCATGTTTGAGGATGGACGGGAAAGGGACATGAGCATTGAGATGCGTTCGTCGCCAATGATCCAGCCGCGGCGCACCGTCCACAATGCGAGTGACTGTGATGGCATTGTGAGAGATGCATCGGATGACGATGCAAAGACGAGCTCGCTCATCAGTGACACTGAATGACGGTACAGGCTCGCAATGACACTAGAATGATCGCCGTCAAGGGCAGTGAGCGAACGGGCCGACCCTACAGTCGACTTGGAGCGTGATGTGGAAGTAAGCAGTTTGCTGAGAATGACATGCGATTCGCACAGCTCAATCGCCTTGACGCTCGACTCTAAAATGTGGTCAAGGCGTAGCGTAACATTCTGGTACATGTCATCCTGCTCATCACGCTGGAGCTTGATATCCACAGCCAAGCGTGCCAGCAGTGCAATCGAATCCAGAGAGGCTGCCACCACCTCCATAATGTACCGTGCAGCCAGAGGAGACGCCACAGTCGAAGAGCCGGATGCCAGATTGCCCAGTAGAGTCGCCAGCAGGCTGTTTGTACTAGTAGCCAGCGAGTCAAAATAGCGAACAGCAGCACCCTTCTGACAGTTGAACAGCGCATGACGAACGAGGCGAGACACAACCAGCGGCATCATCAATGGATGCATCTTGACATGGTCTGGATCAGCACGAATAACATCTCCCAAGCCTGCCAACCCGCCGACAACTGAGCCTGATGTAGCGCCACTACGGCTGCTAATGATGGCATGCAGCCATCCCAGCATATTCTCCTTGCGAACCAGCAGATCTGCCGCATTCAAGCTACTAGCTGCATACAAGACATCAACAATCGCGCGCTGTGCTGGACTTCCAGGGCTGATAAATGCAGGTGAGTCAAACAGTGACATCAAGACACTGAACACACTTCCGCCGCTGCTTGAGCGATGACGAGCCAGGATACGCACATCTTCCTTTGTGTGGAGACAGTGGGTCAGGACACGCAGGACCCACTGCTTCTCTTTACGAGCAGTTACAAAGTCGGAAGTGAGCATAGCCGCGGCAAACAGAGGCAGATCACTGTGGTCGATAACGGGGCGAGACAGGAAGAAGCGGGTGGCTGCTGGATACATAAAGTGTGCAGGTGTCACTGTCAGCGATAGAGCGAGAGCTGCAAACAACGCCATCGGGGTGGGCAGGCGTAGGGTCGAGTCATATTCTTCATCAGCCTTCTGGCCATTGTCAATATCCATCGAATAGTTGGCTGCAGATGGCCTCTGGTCAACAGCAACGGCTTGGCGAGTCAAGCTTTGACGAACACTGTTAAGGATTGGCATGACTTGATTGCGCTCACGGAACTTGGATGCATTCTCCAAGATTGGAAGTGCAGTGTCCAGGATAGCATACGCCAGAGCACGAACACGGGCACAGTCGGCTGCCAGGGCAACGATGGCCAGCGGAAGACAGTTAGTCTCGATCAGCTTGCGTGGCGCAACAACAGTGGCGTCCTGCGAAACAGCAGAAAAAATTTGGTAAATCAGAGGCAGGATGAAGCGAACATCGTAGGCCACATTCTTGATGTTAACATTGGTTGAGCTGGCAGTTGAGTCAGTGTCCAAAGTGGCAAACGAAGTGGTGCAAGGCTGGTCAAGAGATGCATCATACTGGAACGCTGTGACACTGTTGTACATTCGTGATGTATCAAGGCGTTCCAAGAAAGTGACAATGGCTGTTTGAACCGGAATTGCAGCAGCCTGTTCAACAGCAGAAGCTCTAACGGGAATGGAGCTCGGTGGCAGCGAGAACCAGTTAAGCATGGTTGAGAGTAACGACGTGCCGGTACGAGCCTCCTGTCCAAGAAGGATGGATAGCAATGCAGAATCCACCGCACTGTCAGGGCATGCTTGATACTTGGTCACAAGCAACGCAACAATGTGTGGTGCCAAGTTGAAACTGGCAGCGGTTTGAAGCAGAATAGCCAGCAGGGTCGCAATCCATGCACCGTTTCTGGCATCATCAAAATATGCAGCAAGACGAGTCACATCGCCAGTGAGCTGCAGCAAAATATCAGATGATACGCGGGTGTTCAAGCCACTGCGAGCCAGCGTAGTCAGCAGAGCGAGACGAGCCGCACCGAGTTTAACTGGATCCACGCCACCGGCAGCTACATCATCGCCTTCAGACATAAAGGCAACATCGCCACTCGAACGCTTGTCAAGATTGTGCTCAACTGCAGACTTGGATCTCTGGCCAGGAACCTCAATCAGTGCAACCACATCAATAGTCGACAAAGCTGTTGTGTCAAGCTCACCAGATTGGAACGATGCAACTTGCTCGCTCAACGCGTGAAGAGAAGCAGGATCGTTGGAGCGCATTGCACGCTGCAGTAGTGACTTCAAGACTGAAATACGCTGGGTACCGTCATCATGAGCAGAGGAGTGCTTCAATAGCACAGCGCTGCATCTATTCAGCACGGGCTGGCTCAGTACAGCATCGGAGATGGCCGAGGTGACATCCGCTGAAAGCTTAAACGCTGACTGAAGCAGGTGCTGGAGCGGGACAAGATATGCTGGCAACAAAGCAATAACGTGAGCCTTGCATATATCGAAGAAGTCGCACAGGAAGTCACCGACTGCACTCTGGACATCGATCTGCTGACTGCCATCAATAGTCAAACCAACCACTAAGCTAAAGAACTGCTGCAAAATGACATCGTCTCCAGCATCATGTGCCACTGTGAGAAGTTTCCGGTTCTTGCTGCGATTCTTCTTCAATGCGCTGACAAAGAGAGCGCGACACGATGGAGACACAGGCAGGATGCGGCGCAGTAGAGTCAAAGAAGATGGAGAGAGCTTCCAACTATTGACAATGTGACGAATCAATTGCACTGCAACACTATTACCACCATTATCAATGATAGCAGTAGGAGTTGACTGAGAGGCAGATGTACTCTGAAGATAGGAGGTCATCGACTGTGATGCAAGAGATGGTGGGGATTGCTGTTGCTGCTGCTGCTGTTGTTGAATTTGAAGACTTGAAATGGGCAGCGGCAGGAGATCCGAATCAATCATGCTGGCAATGGCATGCTCAATTCTGTTCAGAGTAGATGATTCAGATGGAATCAATGCCCACTGCTTTAAGAGGAATGATGCCAGCTGAGCATCATTCTGCGAGGTGCGACAAGCACCGCTGGATTGATGCATGCGTGGCAGCAGATAACAGATGACATCAAGAGCTAGCTGCTCGTTGGTGCTGGAGCTCGTGAGTTGAATGAGAGCCATATCAAGCTGCTGTACCAGAATTGATGATGCAAATGGAATCGCAGAACTGCTGAGACGAATCATGGACTTGATAAAATCAGTGCGTATCTTGTCGATTGGAAGTGGATTGGAGATCAAGCTGATGGTCACTGTAACAGACTGTGAGATGAACCACTCCATTGTGGCGGCCAATACACGTACTAGCTGCTCACTGAATCGAGATTTAGATGCAGCCATAAAGTCAAACAGGTGAGATATAGCGTGGCTAAAAAAACGTGGCCATTGGCTAGTCTTGTTTGAAGTGAGCTGCTGCTCAACATTGCCTCGTATCTGAGGATGGGTAAACAGTGTACGAATCAGCGCAATCCACATTGCATCAAACTGAGCATCTTTAACTTTACTGCTGTTGATGAATCTAGCCACATGCACAATAACATCGCACCAGAAGGATGGATCAATATCATCACGTGCAAACATGCGGTAAACCACCAATTTAACTAAGCGTTCAATCAATTCCACGGGATAGGTTGATGATACAATGTACTTTGTAGCTAAATGTAGGATTATTGCAGTGCTGTTTGGGTTAATGCTTAAATCAGTTTCACCAGCACACGCAACGGCAGCCTGGAATGGCATGTTATGCATTAACAGTTTCAAGTTAGCTTCGTGATCGCCATTCTGCTGTTCAGCTGTGAATGATCTAAAGAGTAAACGACCAAAACTCATATCGATAGACGCAAGTGTTTCAAACCAGTCTAAAGCAGTAACATTCTGTGAGATCAGAGTTGTAAACCATCCCTCCAGATGGGCATAGAGTGTTGGTTGAGTGACTTTGAGACACTTTGCAACTTCAGCAATATTAGAGAGACTAGTGAGTGGAATATCCATGTGACCATTGTGTGCTGATTGCATGGCTATAAATCCATTGAGTGTATACAATGGTAGAATGCGAGTCAGAGTAGTCTCCTCACGACTTTGTTCAATGCGAGACTGAAGAGCGCGAAGAGAGTTGAAGTACGAGGCAGTGTCTGTGTGGAGAGCCAACATATCCACAACAACTTGACCAACTACGCTAGCAACGGCTGCAAAATCACAGTCAGTATTCGACGCTGCAGCATCACTGCAAACCAAGTCAACAAAGTAAATCAAAAATGGACTGAATGGTAACTGGCGACGCTGATCTTGTTGCTCTTGATTATGGTGCTGATGATGCTGAGTTGATTCGTCATCCAAGCTGTCTCCATCAACATTGTTCAACGTCACATTGCCGGCAAAGTTTGCAGACTGGGCAAGAGCCAGCGCAGTATCCGCAGCACGATGCGGCTGAGTGATACAGGCACTCATGGCTTCATCCACAGCTCGAATCAAGGTACGCATTGCATTCTCACCACAAGAGCGAGCTACGTTGGAGATTGCATCCAGCCACATGTCAACTTCAGCTGCACCATACTCGCCACATCCAGCAAAGGCAGATGAGCCAGCAAAGAGAGTATGTAACAGGTCGCGTGCAGATTGACGCACAGTCAACAGCACATTCTTGTCAACAGTAATCGAGAGCAGCTGAGACAAATGAGTGTTGGATGGAGCGTTCAACGGTTTAGAGCCAGATGTTGACCACCACACAAACCCACTGCCACCAGATGGCACGTGTTGCAGAATTGAGAATAGCAGCAGTGTTGTACATGGTGTCTGGCTAATTTGCTGCACTTCTCCAGGTGAGTCGGCTGGGGAGTCATTACCGTTGCTGCTGCCGCTGCTGGTGCTGTTGCTGCCGCTATTACTTTGATCAATGATTGCAGGAATCAGCTTACCAAAATCAAACCGAGCTTCGTGAACAACAGCTGGGAAGTGACGCTGATATCCATCAAGAATGCGCAAGATTGCATCACGTACAAGTTCCAGCCATGCCTGTTTTGATGATCCATCATCTTCACTTGACTGCTGCTGTTGCTGCTGCTGTTGCTGTTGCTGCTTTGGCTGGCCAGCCGATGTGATTTGATTAAAGAGTGCCACGATAATCTGGAAGTCGGGCAGTCTGCGCTGAACTGAATGACGCAGCGAAGCAATCATCTTTGACCAGCGATCAGCCTCATGCTGCAGGACACTACTGCCTCCACTGCCGCCCATCAGCATGGCAGTTTGGTGAGATTTAGCCCAGTCACAAACTAATCCAAGCTTAGCCAGTACAGCGGTGACAAGCTGCAAAGAGATGAAACGAACCAGTCGATTTGCATGCTGGAGACCACGGCCGAGGGCAGCCTTTGTTAATACGGCAGGTACAATGTGATCAATAATCGAGGAAACAGCTGGTGGTGGCAACAACGTCGCTGTGGCAGTGGCTGTGGATGATGTCTCATCTGAAGTCGATGTGGCTGCTTGCTGTGTATTGCGCTGTGGATCAGGTGGAATTGGAGCGCTGATCAAATCAATGAGCAAAGTCGTTAATCCAATAAACTGAATGTTTGGACGAGGCTCAAAATGCGCAGCATTGAGTGCAGCAACAAATGGTGGAACCAGGCTTGGTGACTGTCGCAAAATGGAGACAACCAATGTGCGATGAAGACGGCTGTCAGCACTACAGCCAGCGAGAACCTGAGTCAAAATACGCTGAATCGGCTTCTTCATGTCACTTCCAGTGCTTTCCACGTTGGCACCAGTGGCTTCAGACGCGGCGTCAGTAGAGCCCTCATTGGCTGTAGAAACTGCAAGAGAGAGCATCGCACTGGAGCCAAGCACAGATGGAGGGAACCAGCCAGATAAATCGCGAAAGCACAGTGCAACTCCAGGTCTCGTGCAAATGCTCATCATAAAGCGGAACGCCAATGCACCAATTGAATCCGTAACTAAATCATCATCATCACCATCTTCTTCGTCTTCTTCATCTTCGTTACCACTGTTAGCAAGAGCCACCTCGGAGACTGGATACGCAGCTCGCTTTGCAAATGCCGCCTTGCTCACTGGAAACGAATAAGCCGCTTTAACATGACTGGCCAATTGCACATCCACTTGGTTGGACATTAAAGACACCAGTTTTGTCATTGTTCCAGGTCCAAAGTGACTAAGTTTCACTGAACGCTTAATGCCATTGTCCATCACCAAATTTTCATACAAAGTACGCAAAATATCCAGCACCATTTGGTATCCATCTCGATCCACATCGCGATAGATGGCTGAGAGACCAGAACCAGAGTGAGATTCTAGCATTGCAGTTTTAACTGTAGCATCTGCATGTCGCGCAACTTCCAGCATTAGTCTCAAACACAATGTGCGCGGCGAATCACCGAATGATGAGCCAGTGGTCGATGCTGCTGACTTTTTGTTACTGCTGTTGCTGTTACTCTTCTTTGGCTTTGCTTTGTCATTTTCATCAGTGTTAGTATCCTTATTGGTATCATTATTATTGTCGTCATCGTTTGCATCGTTACGTGATCGCTTACTGCCAGCCTTTGCTTCACTAGTAGACGATGAAGATGAGCCAGGAGCATAGTGAGCACCAAGCAAAGTCAAGAATTGCTTCATGTCCCAATCGTATGCATAGTACAACGCTGTCGCACACTCTTGCCCTTGCCTGGCGATCCACGTCAGCAATCTCAGCGTTGCTGCCGTTAACGCAATCCGCTGCAATCCACCGCCGACATATCTGTGCATAAATTTCATGTAATCAGTCGTAATCTTGCGCGCAATAAACACACCAGTCGTACGCAGATGCGGCAAGGACGTGGCCTCTGGCGTTGTCAATGCCAGTATACGAGCCAGCGCTGCAACGAGCTGGATCTCGTGGCGTGGCAAAGTGTGAGCATTGATGAAGTCCCAAGCCGCGAATAGCTCAGGAACCTCTGGAGATGCCTGCAGATATTCATCGAGAATGCGCAAGCGCTGGTTGTTTTCAAACTCGGCAATTGCTGCTGCTTCGGCATCATTGCCTAGAGAGGCAGCTGCGACAGTTGGGTCAATGACACCGAGTGGAATGTGGTTTTTGAGACGAGTCAGCGCCACAAGAAGGCGGTCAGCGTCGGTTGGACGAAGCGACTCGGAGACATCCTGCGCGTCGCGGAACAGCTGCTGAGCAGGATCTTCTGCTGCTGCTGCTGCTGCTGCTGCTGCTGCTGCTGCTGTTGGCGTGTCCGTCGCTGGATCCTTGCGCTTGATCTCGCCCATTACTCACACGGACAAGGTGTTCTGACTTTTAATAAAAACTTTTGGGCAAGATGATTTTTTTCTTTTTGAACAAACACGACCTTACAAAGTTGGAAACAGCACAGTCACGCGGAGGAGGAAGGTGTGGAGTCTCTGGTTCTACCGCAGCCGAGCCTGCGCAGTTAGTTTGCTCGACAGATGAAGATGAGGATGATCAGCTCAAACTTCTCCCTGTCTTTGTACTTCCTCTCCTTTTCTTTTTTGTTGCTTATAGACGCCGATGAGTGAGAGCAAGGATAGCGACTTTTCTGCGTTTCTTAGTAACGGCCAGCTTGCGGGCAATTGACAGAATGTTACCAGCAGCTTTGAGCAGTTGAATCTTGATGATGAGCTGCTGCGCAACATTAGAGCATACGGGTTTGACACACCACCACCTATCCAGGCACGCTGTTTAGCCCCCATTCTGGCTGGCCAGCGCAACATTTACGTTCGAGCCGATGCCGGTATCGACAGAGCTAGTGCCGTCGCCATCGCCGCATTGTCACGTATCGACACGTCTCAAGATACTACACAAGCCATTGTTTTGACAACAACGCGCGAATGTGCCATGGCTCTCTATCAAATATTCAAGAATTTGAACAGCTCTCAAAACGCAGCCAAACTGGGTGTAACATATGGTGGGATGCCAATTCGATCGCTGTTGCAGGAGCTAAAAGAGAGCACTCCTCATGTGGTCATTGGGACATTTGGACGAGTCAGGGCCTTGATTGAGCGGGGTGCACTGTCGATGGATGGAGTCACAATGTTGGCTATGGATGATGTTGAAGAGGCACTGTCGAGAGGATTTGATGAATATTTGGAGTTTTACTTTGAGCGAATGCAGCAGCGGATTGCCGATGGCCGAGTTCAGCGCATTGCATTCTCAGAATTGATATCGGAGGCATTGATTGCGTTTGTTGACAAGCATTTGGTGAGCCAGACAAATGACAAACTTGACGAACTGGTTTGCGTTGCTACGGAATCATGCCGGCAATCGATCATATGCTAATAACAAATTTATTTTAAAATGGTGCTGCGCACACTACTGTGTATTCAATCGATCTGGCAACCACAAAATGCAGGTGTAAATGCTCTACCTGACTCAGTCCTCCCTTTCATTTTCTCTCTTTCTCTTTCTCTTTCTTTAACAGGTGACTCAGCTGGTGGTTTCCCGCATGCTGTTCCCATTGCCGTTATTTATTTTATCTTGATTCACTCCCTCCCCAGGTACCATATAACCTTTGGGATGGTACGCATGTGGCTGTACTCTTGGCATGCGGGCTCAACGTGCACGGTCTCGCTCATGTCACAATTGGCAACAAAGGTTTTGCTTAAGTGGAAGGAACAGACCAGGTAGCATATCCGGCCAACCAACAATTGATCCGAGCACGTTGCCAGGAACCGAGAGTGAAGAGCTCGGTGGTGACATTTTAGGAAGGGCTTGTCCAATATCCTGGTTGAATAGGCGAGCGGAGGGCTGAGCGCAGCTGGGATCAGAGCGGATTTATTGGCCAGGCGTTGAACCAGTGCCGTAGATCGAACGGCTATCAGTAAAGTCCGCAAATTCGGCTTAGTCGTACGCTCGGCAGTCACACGTGCCTCCACCTCTCCACCTCTCCACTTTTCCACTTTCTCACCTTTCCAGGCAGCTTTCAACAATAAATACCTTCTACAGAATGCCAGTTTGGAAAAAGAAAAGATGCAGTGCCTGAAATCCCACACCTATTCCATCCTTTCCTTCTCACCTTTTTCTTTGCAACTACCTTCCTTTTCCCTTTGACCCTTTCTAGTCCCCGGCGGATACTGTAAACCTTTGCAAGTCTCTATTCAACACTCCGACTTCCTTTACCTTCTACAACAACCACCTTTGTTATTTGCTTTTTCTCAATCACCTATCCTCCACCTCATTCTCTCACGATCATATTCTTCGACTGCAGTCAAGGTTCCCAAACGATGCGCATTGTCTCTGGTCTCCTGTTCCTCGCAGCTGCCGGCTCGGCTGGCTCGATTGCCGCAGCTGCCACCATCGCTCCGTTCAAGGCCGCTCGCGCTGGTGCAAAGCTGGTCCCAAGCGGCTACATTGTCACATTCCAGCCGGACGTCACCAACACCACCGCTCACGTCTCGACCGTCCGCAAGTTCGTCAAGGCACGCAAGCTGAAGATGTCCGCCACCATC
>MU602721.1:0-12146 GCA_025201865.1 Ramicandelaber brevisporus | reverse complement strand
TTCCGAAATCGGCAGCTGGCAAGATCCTCCATCGTATCCTGCGCGACCAGGAAATCGCCAAGAGCAAAGCCATCAAATCAAAGCTCTAAACACCATCGTGAATTTCATTGTTGTTAACATTGTGTTTAAAATAATAGGTTGCTATCGTATCAAGCATAATCGAATGGCGCAAAGTTAGTGGATGGTGTATAATGAGTGAATTTAGTGAGTGACCTTGTGGACGGAATCCTTCACACGGTCAATCAGCTTGTCAACAGCATCTTCAGCCTTGTTGATGACAGCATCCAAGCCATGCTCCTTCTTTGGTGCAGCTTGCTTTGCTGGCGCTGGAGCCGATACTGGAGCTGGAGCTGGAGCTGGAGCTGGAGCTGGCGCAGATGTTGGAGTTGGCGTTGGGACTTCAACCAGTGCTTCTGATGGAACAGGAGTGGCAGTGGCAGTGGCAGTGGCAGCGGCGTCTGGAGTAACAGCGGCTGCCTCGACGGCCTTGGTAGCCTCCGGAGCCACAGTCTTGGGAGCAGCAGCGGTAGCAGCAGCAGCAACAGTAGTAGTAGCAGTAGCAGTAGCAGCAGGCTTTACATCCGCAGCCGTCGGCTTCTCATGTGGGTTGCGCTGGTGCAGAGCTTCCTTGACTGAATCAATGCTGTGTGTGATGGTTGAGAGCAGGGAGCGAGAGCCGGATTCTGATGACGTCTCGGTATCGGTATCCTTGGGCTTGGAGGAAGTGAGATTGAGGCTGCGACCACCGGGGCGAACACCGTCCATTGTAGTTGTAGTGGTTTAGGGAAAAGGGATGTAAGGATATGAGTGGAGGTTGTGTTGCGGTTGTTGTTGTTGTTGTGTGCGTGTTGTAATGAAGACGCGAGGTGACAGTTTCGACAGGGAGGCGAGCGTGGCTTTAATAAGGTTGTACTTGGTTGTGACAGAGACAGACAAACAGAGACAGACAGAGACAGAGACAAACAAAGGGACGTGACAGAAAGAGAGAAAAGTACAGCTGCAAACGCTCGCCTACACTTGTGTTGGACCACGCGAGCAAAAGGAACGGGTATAGTGGACCGGGCTCAAGCCTCCAGTCAACACAAAGAGTCACAGTTACACTGCAGTGGACGCATAGAAAGCAGGCCATTGTTCCGTTAATGTCAACTTTTCTCCCCCAACCTCAACATGGGAGTGAGTGTGGATATCAACATCAACACCAAGTATTGGTGGGATGTGGATACCGCGTGGCCAAAGTGGATCAGGAACACCGATAGTGACCACGGAAGCCTATGATAGAACCGATGCTATTTTGGTAATACTGAAGACGGTGGTGTTGATATCACTCATCTAGCAAACGTGCGTGATGTCATTGGCAGACACCTTGAACGTCAAATGAATAGTAAGCCATATCCTGATATTACAATACTACGATGGGGTTTGTGCCAAGGATGTTGGCAGGTGCTTGGCAGCAAGCTTGGATGCCGTCAAGCAGCGAATTCCGGCCGAGAGCCAGAAAGTTGAAGAGAGAGAAGGCAGAGAGAGTTTTTTCGAGTTCATCAAGCACACACAAGCACACACAAGCACACACACGATTCTATTTTTTTTTGCTTCTGTAAAGCAACTTTCTAACACAACAGCCAGATGGTGAGTAGAGATCGAGTAAACGAGTGAACGAGCAGAAACTCTCGAGCGATCGTGTAGACAAAGGCGGATACGGTAGTGCCGTCGCGTTTCGGCGACTACTCAAGGCGACGGATGAAGCGATCGTATCGATGAGATGAAGACAAACAGCGCGTACTGACTTTCTTTCTTATTTTTTTTTATCACTCATTCATCCGCCTATCTGTGCTATGACAATTGCATTGATACATGTACATACCTACATATATGTATATATAAACAGTCGAATACACTACGTCCATATCTCGCAGCAGTGCGGCACACGTTGACTGCAGCCATCTGTCTCGAGAACTTTGCGTCTCAAACGGTCGAAAAGCACAATGTCCCCGAAATTGAAGCGCAGACCTCTCGCGAAGTGCTCTTGAACCCACTGACGATTTCCCGCAACGAAAACGAACAAGTGCACATTGAGCCATCCGTCAATTCTGTTCGCATCTCGATTCGCATCAAGCAGGCCGACGATATCGAGCGCATTCTGTGCCACAAGTTTACGCGTTTCTTGATGATGCGTGCCGAAAACTTTATTATATTGAGACGTAAGGCGATCCCAGGGTATGACATCTCGTTCTTGGTTACGAACTTCCATACAGAGCAGTTGCTGCGCCACAAGCTGGTCGACTTTATTATTCATTTTATGGAGGAAGTTGATCGAGAGATTAGCGAGATGAAGCTGAGCTTGAATGCCAGAGCGCGTATTGTGGCGGAATCCTATCTCCAGCAGTTTGTTTAAACGCGTATACTCTTTAAACAGTTGCTTATTATTGTTTAAGTGAATGGTAGCAAGCCGAGCAGTTGAATGAATGACTGAATGAATGACCGAAAGACTGGCTGGCTGAGTGATTGATGGGGGAGGGCATGTGCAAGCACGGATGTTGACTGACCAGTTGATTGGGGGAGGGAGAATATATGCAAGCATGGCTGTTGACTGGATGCTGGCTAGATGCTGGCTAGATGCAGGCATGTCTGCGTGGCATTAACTCTGGCTGATCTACGTGTCTCTCTCTCTATCAGTGTAGTTTTTTATCTGCCGTTTTTCTTTTTGCTTTTGCTTTTGCTTTTGCTTTTTTTTTTACCTTTAGATGGCTGTAGCTAGTCAGGTACATCGTGACGGTTCAGCTTCTCTGACAGCTCGATCAGGCACTGCTACGGCAGCAACTGGAGCAGCAGCAACAACAACACCAGCTACTCGTCGAGATGACCTCGCAGCTAACATCCCTCCTATTGCAGCAACGGCTCCGGCAACAGCCGCTGCTTTGACAAACGCAGCGGGCGGAGGAGGAGGAGGGCTGCGCCGTGCTCGCGACTTGGTCTCTGCCTTATTCAGCCTCGGCGCATGGCAATGGGTTGTTATATACACCCTCATCTTTGGCGGATGTTGCAGCAATGTATTTACACTGGAACTGCTTGTGCGCAATGCACCCAAGAGCGGCCATTTGTTCACATTGGCACAGTTTGTGTTTGTAGCCATTGATGGACTCTTTCGACATGTTGAGGTGCCTACCCGTGCAGAATATCATCGAATTAAACAACAGGCAAATAAACGCTATTCTGATAAAGACTCTTCAGCCAGCACACAGTCAAACAATGGACCTTCGAATCCATTTATTGCAAAGCTCGAAAAGACGCTGGATGGAATTGGCGACTGGGTTGAACAATTAATTGTTGGTATTTTGCCACGCTGGATTCCGCGATTGAAGGCCCGCAAGATTCCAGCATACCGGTGGATGGTCATGGTGTTCTTATTCTTTGTGGTATCTGTTTTGAACAACTGGGCACTTGGGTTTGAAATTTCAGTTCCGCTTCACATTATATTTAGATCCGGAGGATTAATTGTCAATATGATTATGGGCTGGCTGATTGTTAGTAAACGCTATTCTCAGCGCCAGATTTTTGCAGTAATTTTCGTCACATTGGGTGTGGTCCTGGCCACGTTTGGTGCATCCGGTGTCAATCGCGCAAGCCATGCCCACGACAATGATGACGCCGCGCAAACTCTGAGCAATCCCAAATTGGGCGGAGGCGATGCCAACATTGCTGATGCCATTGGAGCCGCGTCCAATGTGAGTGAATCATTCTTGGCCAGATATGGAGTATCCGTAGAATGGGTTACGGGCATTGCGATTTTGACAATTGCACTGGTGTTTTCAGCACTGCTTGGATTGTTCCAAGAATTTACATATCGTCGCTATGGAAACCAATGGCGAGAGGGTTTGTTCTATTCCCACTTTTACGCGCTTCCCTTCTTTTTGATGTTTTACTCTGACATTGTGAAGAGTATCCATGAATTTAATGACTCGGCGCCAATTGATTTTATTGGAACCATCCCCATTGTGGGCCAGCTACTGGGCCAGCAGGATACATTGGCAGGCAGTGATGCAATTGATAACAATAATGTGGACGCAATGATGCAGTATAGATTGATTCCGCCAGTTATGGTTCCCAGCCTGTGGGTCTATTGTTTTTGGAACATGGTAACGCAGTACTTTTGCATTGCCGGTGTCCATCGCATGACTGGTGTGGCAACATCGTTAACTCTCAACTTGGTTTTGAATGTGCGTAAATTGGTCAGCCTGGTTCTGTCTATCATATTGTTTAGCAATCCATTCACGGCTGAAATGTCGTATGGCTGCTTCATGGTCATCATCGGCACTGCAATGTACTCACTCCCGGCTTCGAGCAGCACACCTCCTGCTAAGCATATTTCCTCGTCGCAGCCAGCTCATACTCCTGAAAATGAAGGTGGAGAGGGCAAGAGTACTGCTTTGGAAACTGTTCTAATGGTTGAGCGAGTTCCATCCTATGACGCTCTCAACATTCGGCCGGCCGTCTCCACCGAAAGAAGCTATGGTGCAGCCGATAGCGGTGCAGAAGATGTCACAAGCGATGTATCTCGCAGACAGATTTCACCTACTCTGTTGGCCGAGCGCGGCTCTGCCAATGGACATGTTCCATCCTCATCGTCAGCCAAGAAAACCTCTTGACTTAATTCAATTTAACTCAATTCTTTAATTAAAGCCTTTAATTGCGATGTGAATGTGAGAATGACTGCAATGTGCTAATTAGATGTTAAGGAGGAAAAAGCAACTGCGACAATGACAACAGCGACAACAACGATTAAAAGAATGTTTACTCATCGTCTTCCTCGTCGTCATCCTCATCATCGCTATCCTCTTCGAGATACTCGACAAACTTGTCAAGAGCCTTGGTAAGCTGAGCCTTGCCCTGCGGCTTGGCACCCTTGGAGTGCCAGAAGAGAATGGCATCGCCCGACACAACATCATGCTTGTACAGAAGCTGGACAATGCGAGCAAAATACTTCGCAAGCACCAGGTGATCAAACAGAGACACCTGGACATGCTGCATAATCGCAATCTCAACGCGAGCGCCAGCCTTGTCACCGCCAGCAACCTCGTGCAGAACTGGAGACCAGGTGTTGAAGAAGGCATCAATCACGCCAGCAATCTGGTCAGGACGGACATTCCACTCACCGGAAGCAATGAGAGCGTCCCAGAGAACAGTGACGCGCTCAACCTCGTTCCAGCCGAAGGCATTGGCCTGCGAGGAGACGTACGCCTTCACCTTGGCAGCAACGTCGTCCTCGTCACCCTCGTGAGAATCATGGTCGAGATGGCTCTCGTGTTCCTCACCTTCGAGAATGGCAGTAACGCCATCGATGAACAACTGCTTGTTGGCCTTCGCGCTCTTTGCCTTGATGTGGGCAGCCAGCGATGGCAGGTCATTGTCAGTAAAGTACTGGACGAGAGCGGTGGTGCTGCGCTGGTTGACTGGCAGCAGGTTGATAAGCTGAGTCTCGTTGAGATTGAGACGGTCGAGGGCAATGCCAAGCTGCGCGTTCTCAGCAGAGTAATACTTGAACACGCGAATGGCAAATCCAATGGCTTGGCCATCCTTGGTGAGATGGTCCTTGAACAGAGTAGCCAGCACGGCGAGATTGGCAAGCTGGGTCAGGCACATGTACGCGACACCGGCAGCGAGGCGGTTCTGCTCGGCGGCAGACCAGCGTGGCAAAAGCTGAACGGCGCGCTCCAGAACCTCCTCGAATGACTTCTGCAGATACTTGTAGCGACGGATGACCTTGTAAAGCAGCTCGGTGTACTGCTTGGCGTCGGCAACAACGCTGGCATCGTCTTCGGCGGAAGCATCGTCGCTGGTCTTCATCAGATAGTATGGGCTGCGGCGTCCGTTCTGGCTCGAGGCGAACACACCGCCCGATTCCAAAATGTCGCCAAACAAAAGCACCTCAAACAGACGGTCGCTGTAGCGGCGATAGTCAAGTTCAGCACCCAGCTTGTCAAGCTTGGCAGCAACGGCAGCAAACTCTGGGGTTGAAATCACCTTGGTCGCGGTCGCAGTTGCAGTCTTGCCGGCAGCGGCAGAGTCCTCCTCGGCTGAAGCATGGTTGGCAGAATCGTCAATGTTGCTGATCACGTGCTTGCTGGTGTTGGATTTGATGTCTTGGAAGGCTTCAAAGAGAGTGTCACGGAAGACTTCTGGCTCGAGCTTGGCAGTGGCGGCTTGGACGCGCTTGCGGGTCTTGTCCTTAAACCCTCCGATAGACGGCTTTTCCTGTTGCTGCTGTTGTTTAGTGGTAGCGGTGCTGGTATTAGAGATGGGCTGTGCGACAGCGGCGACGGTGGTAGAAGAAGTACTCATATATCCCTGTAGAACTTGATAGAGGGGGGAAGAGGCTGAATAGAAGGCTGCGTCTGCTGGTTGTGTCTGCTGGCTGCTTGCTGCTGCTGGAGTTTGAGCTGTTGCTGGAGTTCGAGCTATATGCTGATGGAGTTGGAAAAAAAAAACGTCGATCGATGATGCAGTTTCAAGTCGCTTTCCCCCCTTTCCTCCCGCTTCTTGCTTGCGAAAGGATAGTGCGGGAGAAAAAAAATCGAGTCACATCCAGTCTGATATGTTAAACTCGGGTCGTGTTTAGTAGACATCTCGTTGAATAAAACATCCATTAGTCCATTAAGAGCGCACACCGCTTTACCATCAGCCAGTCTCCGCGTACGGTACGGACGTCACTTCGCCGAGCAATGCAAGTCACGTTCCGCACAAACTCGCGCCTAGTCATATACAAACCCTCAGCACAATCTGTCTCTCACTCTCACACAATTATCTCAGAAGAAAAAAAATAAAGCACGCGCTAACTCGCCAGCACTCTCACTCGCCCATTCTTCTTGACCAGCCGTCTCTCGCACCAGCTGCCCTGACCGATCTACAGCCATATCCATCCAGTCATAGCACAAAGGTGAACTGCCATCCATAGTATTGAACCATTCAACACTACTACCACTACTACACCGCCATCCTCCACTATCGCCTACCTTTCCTTTGACATTCGTTTTTTTGTTTTTGCTTTCTGTTACCAGTCCTCTGTTGTATATATATATATACGTATTGTGTCATACTGACGATCATTCATTATTTGCATCATACATAAGAGCTCGTGGCCGCTTTCCAGCCTTCTCCATCGCCTCCACTCTTGACGTCCGCTACCGCCGACCACCACCAACACTATCGCCACCACCACCGCCACCACCAGCAGCAGCACTATCGCCACCTTTCGACGCCATTCAACGCCATTCTCAATTTATTAACCACCAAGCACTTGCACACTACTCCTTTTTTGTGATAATTTTGATCATTTACGGTGTTTGTACCACCTCCTACATCTCATTAAGAAAACACCCACCGCCTGCACACACTCTCTCTCTATCAAGCACAAGGACTGCGCAAGCTTTCAATAAACACAATCAATTCCCTCTCTCTCTGTCTCTCTGTCTCTTTACCTTTATCTCTCTGTAATATCAATTAAAGCAAACACTCACCCACATCAACAACAAAAAAACGACTCACACATACATAAGGACTGCGCAAAGAACGCGAGTCTCCCCGCTCCGCACACCATCGTATACCTGCGCCTCTACTTCCGCACACGCACATCCTCATTTGTATAAACACTAGCCCTCCGGGTTTCCGCACCATACAGGTACACCCGCACACCCACGCACATCCACCCAGCCCGCGGACCTTTCCACCATACCATCGCACTTTCTCTCTTTCGCTCTCGCTCTCCACAAACACACAACTATCACTTTTCATCTTTGCACTTGTTTGCTGTTGTATTCCTTTCCTCCACCTCCCTCACTTGTCAAGCAACTACTTTGGGATTGTAATCATGCCAGGTGTATACTATCTGAACAATGACCAGTACGCCGACCCGGCCTCGTACCCGGATGAGCTGCCGCCCGTCCAGCCCAGTGCCGCCAACCCTGGTCGCCGCTATCGTTGGTAGATTTCAGCTTCCAGACTAATATTCCTTCTTTAATGTATGTTTATCTCGTTTACCTTTTTTTTATATTTATTGCCATCCACTCATGATATTCATCCCCACATCTAACTGATGCCTTTACCTCCCTCACTTCCCTTACTTCCCTCACTCCCTCACATTATCATCTTTATCATCATCATCATTATTATCACACTCTCTCTATTCGTCTTTATCGCTTCTCTAATATTCACAGTTTTACTTTTTTATGATTTAAATGCTTCTAAGCTCGCTACTGCCTTAAAAAAAGAAAAGAGTTTACTCGTCGTCGAAGCCAGATACTGGACGGCGTGCACGCTTCGGGTATGGGTATGAGATTGGAACTGGCTCTGGTTGGACATAGCCGAGCTTTGCTCTGGCAAGTGGAATAGTCAGTGGCAGTGCAAGACCAACGATCGTCAGTCCAAAGCCGAGGAACATGGCTGGCTTGTGAATAGCCTGCTGGCGGACCCACGCGTATGCTCCCAACATTGTGTGTTTGTTTGACTAGTAACGCTCGTTCGCTTCGCTCTTCTGTACAAGATCTACCGCTCCGGTTCTGCAAAAAACGTCGATCGTGTTCTGGCGATGAGAGTAAAAAAAAATAAGAAAAATAAAAGGATAAAGTTTTTTTTGGCAATAAAAACAGGAAAGCAGTTAGGAAGACTTCGGAATTGGAGTCAAAGCAAGAACTATAAAATTACATTTACTAAGATGGAGCTGCCGTTGCTGCTGCTGTTGCTGTTGTTACTGCAGCTGGTGTTGCAGTTGCTGTTGTGCCAGTAGCCTTCTCCAAGTTTGCCAATTCACGCCGCATAGCCTCCATCTTTGCATTGTTTGATGCAACTTTGTTTCTCAGTGTTGCAACTTGGGAATCAATGTCGCCTTTAGCTTTGATCAATCTGTCATGCTCATCCTGTTCATTCTTCTGGCTAAACGGCATCAACTCTGTTGGCTCTGCCCTGATAACAGGTCTCTCAATAACGCCATTTGTACTACGTGTCATCAGCGTGTAGAACTCTTCTTTTGGCTCCGCAAACAATAGCTCCTCGTAAACCAAATTGACAACCGGTTTCCCCTTTGGCCACTTTGCCATGTACTGCTGCGGTGTTAATCCCGATAGCGATTTCCGAACAGCAGCGTGGTCCATGCTTCTGTTTGAACTCATAATCTCCTTCTCAATGTCTTCAATAGTTGGATATAGTCTGAGAGGATGGGTTAATGTGATCGGACGCTCTTCCACTATTGATGTAAAGCTGATCTTGATTTGAATTGAGAACTCTCCCCAGCCAGTTTCTTCCACTCTGTATGGTCCCGGTCTATCCACATGTCGATTGTTGCGGTCGTACGTTTCGTGCAATTTGAATGTTACCCGGGAAATGAATCTGCTGAGATCATTGTCGCCGCCAGCAGTTGGCGACTGGACACAGACTATCCACTTGTGAGTGTGTGAGGTTTTGGGCTCGGCAAGCTCAGTCGCAATAGTGCCGTATACAATGGGCAGTGCGATCACTGCTCCTTTGACTCGGCCCTGCCCTGTCTTTGTTGCCATCTTTGCACTCGGAGCTTGTTGTTACTGCCGCTGTTGCTGTTGCTGTTGCTTCTGTTGTTGTTTTTGTATACAAAATCGCGTGTTAATCTGGATACTTTGTTGCTCTCTCTCTTCCTCTCTCTTCCTCTCTTTTTGAATCGCGCCAGCAACCTTTTGTTTCCTTCGTTATACAACGGCGCAGCAGCAACTTGTTCGAGAGCCTCTCCTATTGGTATCGAGAGGCTGACTCTGTTCTGTTCTTCCTTCGAGATGGCTGAACGCTCCGAGATGGTCGAAGTGTCTCGCTTCACAAACTCGGCTTCGCATAACAACAGCAATAACTCAAACTCAAACTCTAACTATATGGCCAGTAGCTTTTGGCGAAGAACGCCTGCGAGAACACCTGGTTATATCGTGCCCTTTGGTAATGATCCTACTCGCTCTTCATTGAACAGCAACAACAGCCAGAGCGGCAGTGGCAGTCTAGGAGTTGGCTTATTGTTTCCTCCATCGCCAGAATTGCCCATTTCACAGAAACAGTCTACAGCTGGCACTGCATCACAGTCATTGTCATCACTATCATCAGCATCCACTCAGCCCAAAGCTGCATCTAACACAGCTGCAGCTGGCATCAGTCAATCGCCTCGCATTATGCAGGGTTTCGGCAGCAGTTTTAACACTGGCAAAGGAAGCTCTAATCCGCCATCACCTGGCTTAGTTGCACAGCTGGGATCAATGCTATCGTCAAAGAAGTCATCAGGTGCCATTGGATCACAGAGCAAGTCAGTAAATAGCATTACTTCTGCCTGGGAAGTTATTGATGACTATCCCACTTTAGATGCATATCCTCGTCAACAATCCTCTACAAAGCAGTCAACTGCCACCTCAGCCGTTACCTCTCCTGCATTAACTGCTCAAGACACCTCTAGAACATCATCTCAGCGCGGCAACATTTCATATCAGCAGCAACCACCTCAGCAGCCATCTCAGTCAACACAAGCAGCTGCAACAGCTACGGCAACAGCTGCCATCAGCCCAGCACCAGTTGCAAGCAATAGTACCACTGGTGGAATAGGCAGCGGTGCAGCGCATTCTCGATTTGTTCGATTTAGCGATATTCTGGCATCGCCCAATGTCAATCTTGAGCAACTGCGCACGTTAAGCTGGGGAGGAATCCCCGATCAGCTGCGTGCGCAGACTTGGCAAGTGCTGATGGGATATTTGCCCACTAATGCGAACAGACGCGAAGCCACATTGGTCCGCAAACGACGTGAATACGAAGAATGCGTAAGCACTACCTTTTCACGTGGAGAATCTCTATTGGATCAAACACTGTGGCATCAAATACAAATCGATGTGCCCAGAACATGTCCCGATTCGCCTCTGTTCCAAGATGACCAGATCCAACAGTCGATTGCCAAGCTGCTGTATTGTTGGGCTGACAGACATCCTGCATCTGGCTATGTGCAGGGCATCAATGACTTGGTTACTCCATTTTACATGGTGTTCTTGACGGCGCTTGGAATTGACTGTGAAGCTTGGCCGAGAGATCAGGCCATCACTTTTGACAATGTTGCAATCAGTATTGGCGGCAGCACTTCGAATGGTAAGGTTAAGAGTGTTAGAAGACGTGATCGTATTCCGGAGGATATACTCGCTCAGGTTGAGGCTGATTCGTTCTGGTGCTTATCTAAATTGTTGGATGGAATTCAGGACAACTACATTCACGCACAGCCTGGCATCCACCGCCAGATTCAGCGCTTATCAGACTTAATCACTCGCATCGACACACCTCTTGCCACGCATCTCTCTCAAGAGGGCATTGACTTTATTCAATTTGCATTCCGCTGGGTTAACTGTTTACTAATGCGAGAAATGTCACTTCCGTGCACTGTTCGTATGTGGGACACGTATCTGAGCGAGGATGGAGGCACTGGATTCTCCGATTTCCACGTCTACGTCTGCGCCGCATTTTTGGTAAAGTGGTCAGAGAAGATTAGAAAGATGGATTTCCAAGAAATTATGCTATTCCTTCAAAACATTCCAACGGATAAATGGACTGCAAAGGATATCGAAGTACTATTGGCTGAGGCATACATGTGGAAATCACTCTTCCAAGACTCCAAAGCACACCTGAATAAATGAATATCAACTCATTTCTCTGACTTTCTTTTTAATTACTTAATGGACTATTGTAATGTTCGAGATGAACCAAACAACTCACTCGATGCGGAAAGCCACGTGGCGATTGTCGACAATGTGTACAAGGCTGGCCGCGCTCCAATCAAGCACACATTGGCGGCGGCAGCGGCGACGGCGGCAGCCAGCACAACCGGCAATATCACGACCGGCAATACCACAACTGGCAAAATCACAACTGGCAGGCGCACGACAGGCAAGCGCACGACGATTATCATCTCGCACGACATGGCGACGGCTCGCAAGGCGGACCGCATCATTGCGCTGGACAAGGGAGCCATTGTGGAGGACGGCTCGCACGACGAGCTGATGCGCTCGACGGCCGACAAGCCCATCTACAAGACGTTCTTCGAGCTGCAGGCCAGCGGATTCAAGTCGCCCGCCGAGTAGGAGCACGGTAAGCAGCGACAACGACAGCGGCGGCGA